>JAGKTI010006694.1:14938-39771 GCA_018397915.1 Birgus latro | reverse complement strand
TCCGTCAGGCCCAAGTGGGTTCTGCCTCCTGCCGGTGGATGAGCGTTGAGGAATTCTATCAGATACAGTTGAAAATCGGCCACTACCCCGACATTGATCACGTTTTGCACCACCCTGCAACATTCTCCGTCCTCGTTGAGTACCTCTGGCATAAAGCGTTTCCTCACCCTCAACTTCGTCACTCCAAAATACTGGTTTGTCTTTCACCTCCCTGGCAGACACCGATGCCTCGTTCTGCCTGCCAATTTCACCAGCAAAAATACGATTCAGGGTAGATTTCATATTTTTGTATGTCACCTCAGTTATCGCGGACATCAATAGGTGTCGTTCACTGTCTGAAAGTTTGCATGCAGCTAAGAGCATAAAAGCCATCACAGAATTTGGCAGTTCCATGTCCTGCTTGGTAAATTTAAAGTAAACATGCTCAAATTCTGTCACGAACTCCCGAATGTTCATATCACTGGCTCTTCTGAAGTTATACAGCTCAAAAAATGCTGCAAACTGTCGACGTCCTTTGTCCACGAGAAACAAACCGTCTAGTTTTTTCAGCAGGGTCTGAACACCATCCTTCTGCTTCAGAACATCTGTTTCAATTTGCGAAGACGCCACCCTCGCTCTCTCAGACAATGACAGATGTATAGCTAACGCTTGTTTTTCTGCCGCTAGGTCCGTCAGTTCGCACCAAATACCAATATCCTTTTTCCAGCTCTCATATGTGGAATAATTTCCCAGTTTTGGAGGCTACTTGGTCGAACACGACGCCATTCTCGAACTACGCTCTGCTACCAGTGTTGGAACTAGACAACCACACTCACCGGCTTCACGACGTGAACTGGCAAGGCTCCCGGTTGCATACCACAGGAACCCTCCGATGATGTCATCACTCGTGACTTAGATGTGTGCGTGCGCACACACACTAACACTTGCATTACTTTCATTCTCTATGTTCATCAGTTCATTAAAGTGTTCTTTCCATCTGTTTACTTTTTCTCCCTTCTCCACTAGTAATCTACCATTTTTATCTTTCACACCCCCACTGACTTCGTTGGCACCATGTCTAGCTCTCTTTACCTCCTTCCAGAACATTTTCTTACATTTCCTCCACTTTGCACTCAAATTCCTTCCAAATTCCTCATCCACTCTCTTCTTACTCTCTTACTAATCTTTTCACCTCTCTCCTCCTCACTACATATAACTCTCTCGTCCGTCTCTCGGCTTCTTCGTCGCCCATGTTCCTCATCCACTCATTATATGCTTTCTTCTTTTGTGCCACAGCCTCTCTCACCTCTTCAGTCCACCATGCTGTTCCCTGAACCCCCTTTCGCCACCCACACCACCTCACATGCTGCACAGGTTTCTTCTGTGAATACCTTGCACACACCTTCCACGTCCCCCATTTGCTCCAATCTATATTTACCCAATTGCTCCTCCACTTCCCTTTTATATTCAGCCTTTATTCCATCCTCTTGTAACTTTTCTACCCTCCTTGTAACAAATACTTCCTCCTGTCCTTCCCTTCTTCTCTTCCTCCATCTTATTTGGATTCTGATTCTGGCCACCACCAAGTGGTGGTCAGAAAGTCCACTCCCCCAACCTCTATATACTCTTGCATCCATTGCGCATCTTCTCATCCTTTCATCCACACACACATAGTCAATCATTGCCTTCCGTTCATTCATTCCACCGTCCTCTCTTCTCACCACTCGCCATGTATACCTATGGATCATTTTGTGCCTAAAGAGGGTATTAGCTACCACTAATCCCCTCCCAGCACAAATGTCCACTAAAGCACTGCCATTCTCATTCATCTCTGCAGGCACACCCCACTCACCAACCACTCCATCCACCTTCTCATTCCCTACTTTTCCATTCATATATCCAATCAGAAACACTCTCTCATTCCTTTCAAACTTTTCCAAGCAGGCTTCCACATTTGTCCAAAACTCTTCTCTCACTGTACTTACACGATGCGTTTGCGCATACACACACACAATTGCCCACATTTGTAGTCCAACAACGTAATGCCACTCAGGGATGAGTGAGGCTGGTCACTCTCATCTTAAATGTCAGGACCAACTTGCCTAGCCCCGGGCTCCTACGCTCCTCTGTGCGGCGACATAGGATTGGATGATGAAATAAAATGAAAAAATAAACCCCAACCATCTCGTGGATATCATCCTGCACTGGCTCGATCCAATTCGAGTGCCTTAATTACCTACTATGCCACTAGGCGCAATAATTTGGTTATATGGTTACCACTCAGCATAGTAAATGGTATCCTGGTGTAGAGTCACTCTGTGTAGAGTCATCCATAGAGAGTGGTATGTTCTGAAATATCACTACCACTGTATTGAGTGAGGGCACTCACACCTATCACATTTATTATTATTATCCGTCCTTCCATCCATCATCTAATACTATGCCGCAACATGCAGAATGTAGGAGCTCGCGGCTAGCGAAGGTGGTTGTGACATTTAAGATGAGAGTGACCAGCCTCACTCATCCCTGAGTGGCATTATATGAGCAATAATCCCAATCACTCCTTGGATATAAATCTGCACTGGCTCAATCCAATTGGAACGCCTTAATTACCCATTAAACCGGAAGGCACCATAATTTGGGTATATGGTTACCACCCAGCGTGGTAAATGGTTTCCTGGTGTCCAGGAAACCATTTGGCTTGTCACTCAGTGTAGAGTAACCAATAGGCAGAAGGAAGAGGAAAGAGTGAAAGAAAGAAAGACAGAAGAGGGAGTGTACAGTCACCCATAGGCAGAAGGAAGAGGAAAAAATGAAGGAAAAAAAGACAGAAGAGGAAGGAAGGAAGAGAGAAAAGGGCAGACACCCGAGAGCAGCACTACGTTGAGTGAGTGGATGGTGAGAGTCTCCACCTACCACTGTTATCATCATCATTATTATTATTATTATTTTTGTTATAATTAGGTGTGAACTGAATGAACTGAAGGCAGTGAATGATCATATGTGTGTGGATGACAGAATGAGAAGTTATGCAATGGATGCAAGAGCATACAGATTTTGGGGGGTGGCTGACCACCACATGGTGGTGGTGAAAGTTAAGGTTCAAGTGCAATGGAGGGATAGATGGAGAGAAGGACAGTAGGAAGTAGCCCATAGAAGGGGGGTAGAAATGTTGCAAGAAGATGGATAAAAGGTAGAATATAAGAGAAGTGGAGGAGCAATTGGGTAAATATGATATGGAACAGATGGGGGAGGTAGAATGTTTGTGTAAGATTTTCACAGAAGAGATACGTGCAGCATGTTAGGTTGTGTGTGGGCTGAAGATGAAAGGGGATGCAAGGAAGAGCATAGTGGAATGAAGACGTGAGACAAGCTGTGGTGCAAAAGAAGAAAGCATATACAGTAGTGAGTGGATGGGAAGCAGAGGCATGAAGGAAGTGGAGAGAGTTATATGTAGAGAGGAAGAAAGAGGTGAAAAGATTAGAAAGAGTAAGAAGAGATTGGATGAGGAATTTGGAAGGAATTTGAGTATGAAGTGGAGGGAATGAATGAAAATGTTCCAAAAGGTGGTAAAATGAGATCGGCTAGCTAGTATGGGGGTGAAAGATAAAAATGGTATACTTTTACTGGAGAAGGGAGAAATAGTGAGCGTATGGAGGGAACACTTTAAGGAACTGTTAAACATAGAGAATGAAAATAATGCAAGTATAAGTGGCTGGGGAATGGCTGAGAGAAGGAGGGTAGTGGGAAGGGAGGAAGAGGTCCATAGGATGGAAGTAGTGGAAGCAATGAAGAAAGTCAAAATGGGGAAAGTCTCAGGAATTGATGGAATGTGTGGCAAAATGAAGCATGGGGGAAAGGTAGTAGTAGAATGGATATGGAAGATATGCAGATTAGCCTTGGAAGAAGGTAGAGTCCTGAAGGATTGGAAGTCAGTTATAATTATCCCCCTGTACAAAGGAAAAGGGGAAAAAGAAGTGTGTGGTAATCATAGGGGTATTTGTCTTCTTAGTGTAATAGGCAAAGTACTGTGCTTCCCGTGTCATAGGACACCCTTTGACATTGGACGCTCCCCGAAACAGACAAGGCAATATCCAGAAAAAAATAAGAAGGAAATTATCAAGGAACATCAGCAAAGACGACTCACGAATCCACCACTATGTTTACTTTTTTTTTTTTTTTGAAAGGGAAGGAAGAAGGAACCAAAGGCCATGGGCCCGCATACTGTTCCTTCCAAGAAAAAGCAAAAACAATACAAAAGAGAGCCAAATTCAAGATCCATTCATTTTGAGATTCCTGGACACACTTCATTTGAAAGACTGGAGATCATAGGAAGTAGGGAATACAGACAGAGGAAGACAGTTTCAGAGTTGACCAGTTGCATAAATGAAGGACTAGGAGTAACGGTTAACTCTTGCATTAGAGAGTTGGACAGAAAAGGGATGAGAGTTTGTTGCTAGACGGGTACTAAGTGCCCGTCTTAGAGGTGGAGGGATACAAACAGACAGTTCAGAGGAACAGTGACCGTTGAAGTATCAATAGAAGAGAGATAGAGATGCAACAGTGCGACAAAGAGACAAAAGTTGAAGGGAATGAGTAAGAGGAGGAGAATTAATGAGGTGAAAAGCCTTTGACCCCACCCTACTGAGAAGAGCTGCATGTGGGGAGCCTCCCCACACATGCGAGTTGTACTCCATACACGGGCGAATAAAACCCGTGTACAAGGTCAACAACTGTGCAGGGGTAAAGAAAGTTCAGAGTCGGCTTAGCACACCTAATCTCTTGGAAGCAGATTTTACAAGAGGTGTAATATGTTCCTTCCAAGACAGATCCTGAGAGAATGAAACCCCAAGCATGTTCAAGGATGATGCAGCACTGAGCTGGGCATTATTAAACATTAGTGGGTAATCCTGAGGATGATTTTGTTGGGTTGATAAGTGTAAGAACTGAGTTTTTGATGCATTAAAAATAACATGATTATTTTTACCCCAATCAGAGATATGAGCCAAGTCTGACATTAGGTGTGCCATAGCCTCATCCCTTTTTTGTTGAAGTAACTGCTGAGACCATTGTGGAAACCGAATGGAAAGGTGAAGGGTGGAATCATCAGCATATGAGTGGATAGGGTTAGATGTACAGCTTAGAAGGTCATTGATGAATATGAGGAAGAGAGTTGGTGATACGAAAGAGCCCTGAGGTACACCACTGTTGATAGGTCTAGGAGAAGAACGTTGGCCGTCTACAACAGCGGCTATAGAACGACCAGAAAGGAAGCTACAGGTGAAGGCCCAGATAAAAGGATAGACACCGTAGGAAGGCAGTTTGGAAATTAAAGATTTATGCCAGATTCGATTGAAAGCCTTTGAGATGTCAAGTGCAATGGCAAAGCTTTTGCCAAAGTCCCGAAAGGAGGATGACCAGGAGTCTGAAAGGTAGGTGAGAAGATCACCAGTGGAGCATCCCTGACGGAACCCATACTGACGATCAGAAAGAAGATTGTGACAAGAAAGATGCTTTAAGATTTTTCTGTTAAGAATTGACTCGAAAACTATTGAGACACAGGATGTTAAAGCAATTGGACAATAGTTAGAGGGTTGGGAATGGTCACCCTTCTTTGGGACTGGCTGAATGAGAGCAAACTTCCAGCAAGAAGGAAAGGTACAAGTTGATAGACATATCTAGTCATTCTTCCAATGTATTATCTATTGTCCACTTCATTACCTGGTATTATAATAGCACAGCCATAGCAAACTGTAACATAGATATAAAAAAAAGTATGTTTAAACACACTCTTACTGTGTCAGCCGACTTTGTTCTGTGGGCTGTGGAGATTTCAAATCATCGGAGTTTTCGTCACCCACTGACCACTGAATTATTCCAAGATAATGGTAAATAAAGCACACATATTAAAAGAAGTCATCTTTAATTCACATAATATGACTATTCTCGCTTCCTGCTTGACAGTTGTTTAACCATCGTCTGCGAGTTGAACCACACAACATCAACAATGAAACTGAGCTTAACCGCCCAAAAAGTTAACAGACAGCCGAGTGAGACGACCATACAGAGCTTTTCCATGGTATTCAGAATAAATAAAACAAAAACAATACAAAAGAGAGCCAAATTCAAAATCCATTCATTTCTAGATGCCTGGACGCACTGGAGATCATAGGAAGTAAGAAACACAGACAGAGGGAGACAGTTCCAGAGTTGACCTGTGGCATAAATGAAGGACTGGGAGTAACGGTTAACTCTTGCATTAGAGAGTTGGACAGAAAAGGGATGAGAGTTTGTTGGTAGACGGGTGCTGCGCGTCCGTCATAGTGGAGAGATGGAAGCAGACAGTTCAGAGGAGCAGTGATCATTGAATAAGCGATAAAAATGAGATATAGATGCAACAGTGCGGTGAAGAGACAGAGGTTGAAGGGAGCCAGTAAGAGGAGGAGAGTTAATGAGATGAAAAGCCTTTGACACCACCCTATTGAGATGAGCTGTATGTTTTTTTTTTTTGTTTTTGTTTTTTTTTTTTTTTTTTTTGCAAGGAAGAAGGAACGAAAGGCCACAGGCCTGCATACTGTTCCTTCCAAGAAAAAACAAAAACAATACAAAAGAGAGCCAAATTCAAGATCTGTTCATTTCGAGATGCCTGGACACACTGCGTTTGAAAGACTGGAGATCATAGGAAGTAGGAAATACAGACAGAGGAAGACAGTTCCAGAGTTGACCAGTTGTATAAATGAAGGACTGGGAGTAACGGTTAACTCTCGCATTAGAGAGTTGGACAGAAAAGGGATGAGAGGTTGTTGCTAGACGGGTACTACGTGCCCGTCGTAGAGGTGGAGGGATGCAAGCAGACAGTTCAGAGGAACAGTGACCGTTGAAGTAGCGATAGAAGAGAGATAAAGATGCAACAGTGCGGCGAAGAGACAAAGGTTGAAGGGAATCAGTAAGAGGAGGAGAGTTAATGAGATGAAAAGCCTTTGACTCCACGCTATTGAGAAGAGCTGCATGTGGGGAGCCTTCCCTCACATGAGAGTTGTACTCCATACATGGGCGAATAAAACCCATGTACAAGGTCAACAACTGTGCAGGGGTAAAGAAAGTTCGGAATTGGCTTAGCACACCTAATCTCTTGGAAGCAGATTTCACAAGAGATGTAATATGGTCTTTCCAAGACAGATCCCAATTGAATGAAACCCCAAGCATGTTCAAGGATGATGCAGGACGTAACTGTTCATTATTGAACATTAGTGTGTAATCCTGAGGAAAATTTTGTCGGGTTGATAAGTGTAAGAACTGAGTTTTGGATGCATTAAAAATAACAAGATTATTTTTACCCCAATCAGACATACGAGCCAAGTCAGACATTAGTTGTGCCATAGCCTCATCCCTTTTTTGTTGAAGTAACTGCTGAGATGGACGTTGCGGAAACCGAATGGAAAGGTGAAGGGTGGAATCATCAGCATATGAGTGGATAGGGTTAGATGTACAGCTTAGAAGGTCATTGATGAATAAGAGGAAGAGAGTTGGTGATAGGACAGAGCCCTGAGGAACACCACTGTTGATAGGTCTAGGAGAGGAACGATGGCCGCCTGCAACAGCGGCTATAGAACGATCAGAAAGGAAGCTAGAGATGAAGACACAGATAGAAGGAGGGCAGTTTGGAAATTAAAGATTTATGCCAGACTCGATCGAAAGCCTTTGAGATGTCAAGTGCAATGGCAAAGCTTTCGCCAAAGTCCCGAAAGGAGGATGATCAGGAGTCTGAAAGGTAGGTGAGAAGATCGCCAGTGGAGCATCCCTGACGGAACCCATACTGACGATCAGGAAGAAGATTGTGACAGTAAAGATGCTCTTAAGATTTTTCTGTTAAGAATTGACTCGAAAACTTTTGAGACACAGGATTTTAAAGCAATTGGACAATAGTTAGAGGGCTGGGAATGGTCACCCTTCTTTGGGACTGGCTGAATGAGAGCAAACTTCCAGCAAGAAGGAAAGGTACAAGTTGATAGACCTATCCAGTCATTCTTTCAATGTATTAGCTATTGTCCACTTCATTACCTGGTATGATTATAGCACAGCCATTGCAAACTGTAACATAGATATAAAAAAAAGTATGTTTAAACACACTCTTACCGTGTCAGCCGACTTTGTTCTATGGGCTGTGGAGATTTCAAATCATCGGAGTTTTCGTCACCCACTGACCACTGAATTATTCCAAGATAATGGTAAGTAAAGCACACATATTAAAAGAAGTTTTCTTTAATTCACATAATATGACTATTCTCGCTTCCTGCTTGACAGTTGTTTAACCATCGTCTGCTGAGTTGAACCACACAACAACAACAATGAAACTGAGCTTAACCGACCCAAAAATTAACAGACAGCCGAGTGAGACGATCATACAGAGCTTTTCCATGGTATTCGGAATAAATAAAACAAAAACAATACAAAAGAGAGCCAAATTCAAGAGCCGTTCATTTCGAGATGCCCGGACGCACTGCGTTTGAAAGACTGGAGATCATAGGAAGTAGGAAACACAGACAGAGGGAAACAGTTCCAGAGTTGACCTGCGGCATAAATGAAGGACTGGGAGTAACGGTTAACTCTTGCATTAGAGAGTTGGACAGAAAAGGGATGAGAGTTTGTTGGTAGACGGGTGCTGCACGCATGTCATAGTGGTGAGATGCAAGCAGACAGTTCAGAGGAGCAGTGATTATTGAATAAGCGATAGAAAAGAGATATAGATGCAACAGTGCGGTGAAGAGGCAGAGGTTCAAGGGAGCCAGTAATAGGAGGAGAGTTAATGAGATGAAAAGCCTTTGACACCATCCTATTGAGATGAGCTGTATGTAGGGAGCCTCCCCACAAATGAGAGTTGTACTCCACACAGGGGTGAATTAAATCCATGAATAAGGTCAACAACTGTGCAGGGGTAAAGAATGTACAGAGTTGGCTTAGCACATCTTATCTCTTGGAAGCAGATTTTACAAGAGATGTAATATGATCTTTCCAAGATAAGTCCCAAGTGAATGAAACCCCAAGCATGTTCAAGGATGATGCAGGATTGAGCTGGATATTGTTAAACATTAGTGGGTACTTCTGTGGAAGATTTTGTTGGGTTGATAGGTGCAGGAACTGAGTCTTTGATGCATTAAAAACAACAAGATTATTATTACCCCAGTTAGAGATATGAGCCAAGTCGGGCATTAGGTGTGCCATAGCCTCATTCCTTGTTTGTTGAAGTAACCTCTGAGATGGACGTTGCGTGAACCAAATGGAAAGGTGAAGGGTGGAATCATTGGCATACAAGTGTATAGGGTTTGGTGTACAGCTTAGATCATATGAATAAAAGGAAGAGAGTTGGCGATATAACAGAGCCCTGAGGAACACCACTGTTGATAGATCTAGGAGAAGAACGATGGCCGTCTACAACAGCTGCAGTAAAACGATCATAAAGGAAGCTAGAGATGAAGGCACAGATAGAAGGATAGAAACCATAGGAGGGCAGTTTGGAAATTTAGATTTATGCCAGACTCAATCGAAAGCCTTTGAGATGGCAAGTGCAATGGCAAAGCTTTCGCCAAAATCCCGAAAGGAAGATGACCAGGAGTCTGAAAGGTAGGTGAGAAGATCACCAGTGGAGCATCCCTGATGGAACCCATATGACAATCAGAAAGAAGGTTGTGATAGGAAAGATGTTTTAAAATTTTTCTTTTAAGAATTGACTCGAAAACTTATGAGACATAGGATGATAAAGCAATTGGTCGATAGTTAGAGGGTTGGGAACGGTCACCCTTCTTTTGGACTGGCTGAATGAGAGCAAACTTCCAGCAAGAAGGAAAGGTACAAGTTGATAGACAAAGGTGAAAGAGTTTACCTAGGAAGGGTGTAAGCACAGAAGATCAGTTCTTGAGGACAACAGGAGGGACTCCATCAGGCCCATATGCCTTGTTAGTATTGAGGCCAATGATGGCAGAAGATACAGCAGCTGAAGAAGTTTTAATGTCAGCCATGAGGAAGTCAGAGGGGAGAAGTGATGGAGGAAGAGTACCGGAATCGTCTAAGGTGGAATTGGAGGAGAAAGTGTGAGGGAAGAGATCCGCTTTATCAGTAGAGGAAATAGCTACAGAGCCATCAGAGGAGAAAAGAGGAGGGAAGGATGATGGGGTAAAGTTGCTAGAAAGGTTTTTGACAAAGTGCCAAAAGGAGTGGGAAGAATTTGAGTTGGAGAGTTGAGAGCATTTAGTACGAATGAAATTATTTTTAGTAGAGCGAATAACAGACTTAACCCAATTTCGGGCTGAAACATATGAAAGATGTGATTCAGGGGTGGGTTGAGTGGTACCTTTTGTAGACCCTCCCCTTGTTGTGGACAGCATTAGAACAAACGTGATTAAACCAAGGCTTTCTTGCATTAGTCAAAGGATATTAGAAGGGAATATATGCTTCCATGCCCGAGAGAATAACCTCCGTAATGCACAAGGCACACTCAGATGGCTCCTGGCCATGGAAGCAATAATCATTCCAGGGAAAATCAAAGATGTACTGCCTGAGGGCTTCCCAATCCGCAGATCTAAAGTGCCACAATCAACGTTTCTTTGGAGGGTCCGCAGACCGTACCAGAGTGTTAGGACAGGTTAAGGTAAGAAGATTGTGATCTGCATTGCTATGAAGGCCATGACAAGAAACAGAGGCTTGAGTGTTGCAGCTGCTCAAGGCTTACATGAAGGAGTGTTAGTACCAACTTTAACATATGGATATGAGACTATGGTTCGGCTTGTAAATGAAAAGTCATGAATGAGAACAGTGGAGATGGGACTGCTGAGGATTGTATGTGGAGTACAGAGAGTGGATATGGTACAAAATAATTTGATTTGTGAAAGATTTGGAGTGAGGACGTCCATGGACACCACAGTCGAAGAGAGTGGATAACAATAGAGTGGTGAAAAGGTATATCTGAGTGAATTTGAAGGAGGGAGGAGGCGAGGTAGGCCAAGGAAAAGGTGGAGGGATGTGGTGATTGAGCGTGTGAGGAAGAGGGGTATGGAAGTTGGTGAGGCTGACAAGAGATTGAGCTGGCTGGATAAATGTCATGAGATGAAGTGCATGAACAGGGATTTGTCACCCCTTTTTAATGTGACAGCATTAAGATTGACTCTATTGGATACATTTATGTGAAGCTACAGAATGTGATGAATGTTCTTGGCAATATCAGATAGAGCCAGGATTACAGGAGTTTGAATGATGAGTGAATGGAATCATGGAACATTGGATTGGGCAAACTTCGGCAGTCTGGACATTGCTACTCTTCACCCTGCCCTGGGGTGGGAAGGAGGGCCAGCTGATGATGATGATGGTGATTTATTTATTTTTTTATTTATTTATTATTACTGATTGTTATTATTATTATTATTATTAATTCTTTTATTTGAGTATGAGTTATAGAAACCGAAAGTGCTAAGACTAGTACTATTAACCACCTCATGGTTGGGCAGCTTAAATAGTGTACAGTATTTTATTGTACTAATGCCAGATGAATTTGAGTCACAGGAGGCCGAGAATGTTATGTTACCCAACACATTCCAGGTTGAATCATCAGTTGTGAGAATTGAGCCCAAGAACCCTGTGCCAAACATAAATTTTTCTGAGTGGGATGGACTTCTGAGGATTGTCTTTGTCAGGAAAAACAAAACACTGGCAGCAGCTTTCAAACAGTCATCAGTACTACAGGTAGGTGCTATGGTTGGGGACAAAATTTTCTAAGATACTTCACTACTTCTGATTCTCACTTTCTTCTCCATCCATCCATCCATCATCCTTCTCCTGGCTAATTTTCCTAAGCTGAAAGAGGCTAGGCATGTTTCTCAGCTCATAGATGATACTCTTTGATGTGATGCACCAGGGAAGAAAGCACCATATCTCCTTTGGTTCTGGAGCAGGGGCGTAGCTGGGATTATAAAGATGGGATGGCCCAAGGAAAACACATTAGGCATACCGGTATTGGGGTATCCCTCTGAAAGTTTACTGTAGTCATTGGGATGGTCGGGCATGTTTTAGTGTTGGCTTGTGTCCACTCTCCACTTTACGTATATCACACCTTCCTTTAGTTTCAGGGCTGAGATTTATAGTTACCCTTATAATTATTTCCCAGTTGTAAGTCTACTTTGTTTTTGGAGGAAGGACAATGAAAGGAGAATGGAAGAATCTTTCAGTACTTGCTGTTATTTGTACAAAAGTTGTGAGAAGCACTTTGTTGTAGGATTATTCAGTTTTCTGCAGAAAGAACAAATGAAGGAGAGAGGGCAGAATATATCAGTGTCTAGTTTTTCCTGCAAAAACTAACTAATAATGGAACTGATCATAAGTATGTTTGTGTTTTGCTCCATATTATCATCATTTTGGCACATAAAAATTCTTTTCCAACTCTTTCTGTTTACAGGTACATGTATTGTGTATCTGCATTGCTTCCTTTTATCTCTTCATTTTTTAAAAATCATCATCATCATCATCATCATTCAGACCTCACTTCCCACCCAAGGATTGGATGAGGTAGAATCCAGTGAGGTTGGATGAGGAAGAAATGGGAAATGTGATCGCATTTAAGTACTTGGGTTATGTGATGAGTAAAGATGGAAGTTTAGAGGGTGAAGTGCTTGAAAAGGTACACCAAGGAAGAAAGGTTGCTGGTTCTTTGAAAGCAGTGGTAAGAAAGAGGAAAGTGAGCATAGAAGTGAAAAACTTACTGCATGACAGTATTGTAATACCAACTGTTACATATGGAAGTGAAGCTTGGACTCTGTTGGAAGGACACAAGTCAAGAGTGAGAGCAGTGGAAATGAGTTATTTGAGAGGAGCATGGAGAGACTGACAAATGAGGAAGTGAAGGAGCTTTGTGTGGTGTGGATGTGGATGTGATCGAAAGCATGAGGAGGGACACATTCAGGTGGTTTGGCCATGTGGAGAGAATGGAGAGTGAGAGACTGATGAGGAAAGTATATGTGAGTGAGGTGGAGGGGGGAGAGAGGGGGGGGGAGGCCAAGGATGAGATGGAGGGATGGAGCATAAAGGTATATGATAGAGGGGGGTGTGAGCTAGGAGCAGGGCAATGAAATGGTGGGGGACAGGGCAACATGGGGGCGATTTGTTTGTGGCCACCCCTTATGGGATTAAGGCGTCTGGCAACAGATACATAGCTAGACAGTACCAGTGGTCCAGAAAAAAATAGTAAAAAAAAAATAGCAGAATGTTTGGAGTGTAATGCTGTATGGTAGTTAGACCTGGGCAATAAAGGAAGATGATATTTGTAGGCTCAGACATACAGAAATTACAATGATCAGAGGGATGTGTAGTGCATCCTTGAATGCGAGGCCAGTGGGGGTTAGGATTACGATTGAAGAGTTAAAAGGAAAGATGGGAGTTGAGTGTATTGTTGTGATTAGAAGGGGTAGATTGAGATGGTTTGGTCATGTTGAGAGGATGGAGGATGACAGTTAATTGTGGAAATGTGAGAAATGTGAATGTCGGGGGCAGGGTTGCTAGAGGCAGACTGAAAAAGACCTGGAACGAGGTAATAGAGTGTGACCTCCGGGATATGTAATTGAATAGGGAAGCTCCCAGAAATCAAGCAGTGTGAAGAACAGACATTAGGTGACCAAGGCTGATGCATGCAAGCTTGTTAGAGTCTTCATTATTGATACAGTACGGTATGATATGAAAAAAAATAGTAGAATGTAAGTGAATCAAATTTAGCCCATTTGAGTGGACCATACCCCCATTCACATACCATTCAAGCACTTGGAATCATGACTCCACAATACAAACATAAGCATCCACAATTATGCACTTCATTCCACCTATCACGTACAGTCAATCCAATGACTATCAGTTTACTAGGAGAGAACAGGGGTTCCTAGCCCTTATCATACACTCCTTCATATAATATTCTTCAAAGCAGCTCAATCTGCTGTCATTTCCCCATCCTCATCATGCTCCTTACTGTGCTTTCACACAGTCATTTGCCTTACCTAGCCACATTTTTCTTGGCCTACCACAGCTCCTTCCACCTTCAAACTTGCTCAGGTTTATCCTTTTCACCACTGTTCATGTCCATTCTCTCCACATGACCATAACATTTAAGTACACTGGCTGTGACTCGGGTATCCGCAGACTTCCTTACTCCACATCTTTCACATCCATCCATCCATCCATCATCCAATCCTACATTGCCCCATGAGGAGCATAGGAGCCCGGGGCTAGGCCAATTGGTCCTGACATTTAAGGTGAGAGTGACCAGCCTCACTCATCCCTTAGTTGCATTACATGAGCAATAATCCCCAATTACCCCTTGGATATAAACCTACACCGGCCTAATCCAATTGGAGCGCCGTAATTACCCACTGAACCACCAGACGCAGTAATTTGGTTATATGGTTACCACCCATTGTAGTAAATGGTTTCCTGGTGTACAGGAAACCATCTGGCTTGTCATTCAGTGTAGAGTCACCCATAGGCAGAAGAAAGAGGAATGAATGAAGGAAAAAAAGACATACAGGGGAGTGTAAAGTCACCCGTTGGTAGACGGACGAGGAAGGAATGAAGTAAAGAAAGACAAGGGGAAGGAAGGAAGGAGGAGAGAAAAAGGCAGACACCCGAGAACAGCACTACATCGAGTGAGTGGATCGTGAGCGCCTCCACCTACTACACTACATCACATCTTTCACAATATGTATTTTTCCTTATGTGCATGACAGTGACATCTAAATACAGTCCTTCCTTCAATTTTGCGAGAATATGGTCGACAAAAAACCTCGCAAAATCGAAATTCGCAAAGTTTAAACGATTAAATATATGCAATAAAGGTAAATTGGTCGACATCACCCCAAGGTAAGCACTTTTTCCCACTCTTTCTCTCGACTCTACCTCTTAATTTTATGATGATAAATGAAACAAACATGGACTGATGTATTGTACAGCAATATTATTATGAAAACATCATAGGTAAGAAACAACAACAACAAAAATGCATATTTACACTGATGTGAAGACTGGCGTGGTGTACGGGACTGGTGGTGGGGCAAGGCTTGGGTGCGACTACTGTGGTGTAAACAAACGTGGCGGGGCAGCAGAACACCGAACTAGGAGGCACAGTACGCCCAGCGAACCACGATGTCACTACTCCGCGTGGCAAAGTAGTGCTGGAAGACGACTTTCCCACCACTCGACCTCACAAAGTGTGTGATCGCTCGCAAAGTTCATAAATGTTTAAAAATAAATGACTTGGAACTACCTCGCAAAGTTGAAGGATGTACTGTACTCACTCTGGAACTTAGGTATCCACAGACTTCCATACTCTGCATCTTCCACAAATTGTATCATACCGTATCTACATGGCCATAACATGTAAGTACACTTCCTGTGACTTGGATATCCAGAGACTTCAGTACTGTGCATCTTTCACAAAGTATATTATTCTTTATCTTGTCCACTCTGAATTCCACACACAGTCCTCATCAGCACATTTCCATTGCTGTTACTCTTGACTCTTCATTTTCATGCTATATCATAGTCTCACACCTGTATGTCAGAGTACCATAGACACAAACACTCAATACAATAGGCACTAAAATTCTTTCTTGTAAACCTTTTGCAGTCACCACACTAAGATGGAAAGCTGATAACAGGGAGAGCTTGAGCTCCCATTTCATCAGCCCTCGGGACTAGTTCCTGACCATCCCCCTTTGCTGTACTTTTTCAGTGTTTCAGTAACACAGAGGTTAGGCCAGCATACTCTTCAATACAAGTTTCTCTAACTATTGACACCAAACTACATGCACATTACACACTACACTTCCTATTCAAAATTAGATTTCAAAATGTCATCATTGTACCAAATCTCTGAGTCCCTAGGAGCAGGACCACAAATGCCCCCACCATCTGCCCCTCTCCTGGTGACGACACAACGTATTGCCTGGAACCACTGTCAGACTCGCCTCTTCTTCATTTCTGCAACATTTGCGGCCTTTCCTCTAACTTTCTCTCTCTTAAGCACTGCCTCTCCTCCTGTAAACCTTACCTTCTCTTCTTAACCCCTTAACCGCGGGTCGTCACTTTCGTGACGGTCGGGTGCAATGGATCATCCTGCGGGGCGTCACTTGAGTGACTTAATTCACCCAGGCTTTCAGGCGGTGACTTGTATCATCTATCAGCACTGCCAATGTCCAACAATAGTCAGAGCTGCTAATGTCATCAGTACTCCCATCCACTGTTGACACTTTAGCCATTTTCCCCCATTCTAGACTCCCCTCCCTACCTCCCCTCCATTACCCTCTCGTGTCGTCTGCTCAGCCGCTCTGCGCTAAGTAAATCTTCCGTGGATTTTTCCACTGTTTTCATCCACTGAAATGAGCCCTATGCCCTATTCTTGTACAAAATAATATATATATATATACAGTAATCCCTCCAATATCCGATGTAATAGAGCCAAAGGCATGTCTGGATATTGGTTTTGTCCAGATATTGGTCCTGAAGCTCCAGCACTGGTTTTTCATGACCCTAACCTAACCTAACCTAAATCAGAAAACTACCTTCCTACCTCCCTAGTGGACATGTATAGCACTTATTTAGGTCCCTTTTCACATAAATAATGCATATATAGCATGAATTTATTGAATTTTAACCAAAAAATGATGATTTAGGTGTGAGTGAGTCATAGGAGCTCAGAACTTGCCAGCATAGTATAAGTAAGTATCGGACATGGAAATCATCTTTTCTCACATTTTATGCACAAAATTATTGGATACAAAGCATCAAATACAGTAAATGATGTTAATTGCTACCAGAAAAATGGTTAGGTTAGGTTAAGTTAGGTTAGGTTTGGTTAGGTTAGGTTAGGTTATGACCGGACATGAAATTGACTGCTTCAACCTTTTTCATAGCTGATGCACTTAATAACCATGCATGAAAGAATTAAATTAAAAGCAGGAAATTATGATTAACACAATGTTAGGTTAGGTTAGGTTAGGACCGGACATGAAATTCACTGCTTCAGCCTTTTTTCCAGTTGTTTTACTTAAGAACCATGCATGGGAAAATTAAATTGCAAGCAGGAAATTATGATTAACATTTAGGGTAATTTTTTAACACATGTACAGCATGATGAAAACAGGTTAGGCATGAAAATCTCTACCATCTCATGTGTTCTGTTAAGTTAGCATTCAGTTTCATATTCTTCATTAGATATTGTGCTTCTCAACACATTTTGGACTGATAGAGCTTAGTTATTTCTACCTCTTTCAGTTAAGTGTACATTTACTGTTCATTCTTTTGTTCATTTTTAAGAGTATGTGTGAAAGAGATAGGTTATTGATACAAACAATAATGTATTCCATTAACCCCTTCATAGCTTCCAGCCTTGAACAATGCTTTACTGTACCGGTGTCAGTGACGTTGAGGTAGGGAGCTGTAAAAAACTGCGAACAATTATGGGAAAGGAACGAAGGTCACTGGTATGTTTACATGACCCTATTCTACCGTCCCAAGCAGCCAGGCGGTCACTTCATCTCAGATGTTTTCGCCGATATGTTTAAATGCTGATGTAACATGCATTCTGATTTTGAGTAGGTTTCTTCCATTATGCCGGAAACAATAGTAGGTAAGGCTTAAGGAACGTTACAGTAATAAGAGGGGAAATCTTTCAGTGAGAGAAAGGTAATTTACCACCTTGAAAATTGGCAAAAAAATACAGAAAATAAACCTAGAGGAATATGAATTGAATTGGTAAGGTCATTAGGCTGTATGCTTGGACGAAAATTTATGGGTTTTACAATTTTAGGGAATGAAATGGAACAAAAATGTTTACTAATAAGAAAAAAAATACTGTTGTGTTACGTGTAGCATCCAGTTCCACATTCTTTGTTCGATGTCGCGGTTCCCAACACTTTTCAGACCGACAGTTGAGTGTACATTTACTGCTCATTTTGTTAATTATGTGTATGTGTGAGACAGTACTGATACAAATAATAATGTATTCCATTAACCCCTTCATAGCTGCCAGCCTTGAACAATGCTTTACTGTGCTGGTGTCAGTGATGTTGAGTTAGGGAGCTATAAAAAACTGCGAACATTTATGGGAAGGGAATGGAGGTCGCTGGTATGTTCACACATCCCTTTTCAACCATCCCAAGCAGCCAGGCGGTCACTTCATCCCAGATGTTTCACCGATATGCTTAAATGCTAATGTAACATGCACCCTAAATTCATTCTTTCACGAATCATAGCAAATCATGGGTTTAGAAAAAAAAAAACATGTGCACCAGATGAGTCTTATCACATCTGTAAGAAAAAGAAACTGATTTTAAAACTTAGAAAAATGGTTCCGAGGCCTGCCACGGGAACATGCAAATTTCTGAACTCACGGCCATTGACGGGGCTAAACATACGCTTGACTGTAACCAGTAAAAGCACCTTACCAGATCAGTTCATCCTGGTATTCTGTTGTATTTTTCTGATTATTTCTGGGTTGGCAAATAAACATTTCTTGTTAAACCTGTTTCCCCAATGTTTTTAGCTATTCTGGTTTGACAGCTCTCGTTTGATTCATTAACGTAATGGCGGAAGGTACTGTTCTAAGTGTTTAACTAAACCTGGCCTAACCTAACCTCCAGTTGGGAAGTTGGGAAACAAAAGCCACATTTGAGTACGTTGAGTTTTTTCCATTGTGCTTGAAACAATCATAATTACAGCTTGCTTAAGGAACATGACGTTAATAACAGGAGGAAATTTCGTACAGTAATTTACCAAACTGAAAATAGTCAGAAAAATACAGAAACAAACTGGAGGCATATGCAAAGATTTGGTAAGGTCTTTCTGCTACGTAAAGTGTACATTTACCAGTAAATAAATAAGTCTGACAGTACTTGTTTTTTGTTTCCGCCGGATTAATCGTGATTTCGGACTATTCAGGCACCCATTC
The DNA here is from genome assembly GCA_018397915.1 of Birgus latro. NCBI lineage: Eukaryota > Metazoa > Arthropoda > Malacostraca > Decapoda > Coenobitidae > Birgus > Birgus latro. The sequence continues at coordinate 20,819 of JAGKTI010006694.1, read as the reverse complement.
ACACCATATAGCCCAGATAATCAGGCTATCTCTGTAGCTTCATTTCTGTTCATTTTATAGCTACTGTTGTGGACGGCCACCGTTCTTCCCCTAGATCTGTTATCAGTGGTGTTCCTCAGGGCTCTGTCCTATCATCAACTCTTCCTTTTATTCATCAGTGACCTAAGCTGTACATCTTACCCTGTCCACTGATACGCTGATGATTCCACCCTTCACCTTTCCATTCGTTGCTTGCATTGTCCATCTCAGCAGTTACTTCAACAAACAAGGGATGAAGCTGTGGCACACTTAATGTCTGACTTGGTTTGTTTCTCTGACTGAGGTTAAAATAATGTTTTTTTTTTTTTTTAATGCATCAAAGTCTAAGTTCTTACACCTATCAACCCGACAAAATCTTCCACAGGAGCACCCATTAATGTTTAATAATATCCAGTTCAATCCTGCATCATCCTTAAATATACTTGGGGGTTTCATTCTCTTAGGACTTTTCTTGGAAAGATCATATTACTGTACCTCTCTCATAAAATCTGCTTCCAAGAGGTTAGGTGTACTAAGCCAACTCTGTACATTCTTTATCCCTGCACAATTGTTGATTTTATACACGAGTTTCATTTGCCCGTGTAGAGTACAACTCTTATGTTTGGGGAGGCTCCCCCACATACAGCTTTTCTCAATAGGGTGGAGTCAGAGGCTTTTCGTCTCCTAACTCTCCTCCTCTTCCTGGCTTCCTTCAGCCTCTGTCTCTTTGCCACACTGTTGCATCTTTATCGCTTTTCTATCGCTACTTCAATAGTCACTGCTCCTCTGAACAGTCTGCTTGCATCCCTCCATCTCTACAACGGGCGCGTAGCACCCGTCTAGGAACAAAGTCTCATCCCTTTCCTGTCCAACTCTGTAATGTAAGAGTTAACTGTTACTCCCAGTCCTTCATTTATGCAGCAGGTCAACTCTGGAACTGTCTCCTTGTGACTGTATTTCCTATTTCCTATGATCTCCAGTCTTTCAAACACAGTGTGTGCAGGCATTTCAAAATGAATGGATCTTGAATTTGGCTCTCTTTTGTATTGTTTTTGTTTTTTTCTTGGAAGTAATGGTTTGCTGGCTTCTGGCCTTTGGTCCCTTCTTCCTTGCATTAAAAAAAAAAAAAAATCTGCTTCTTATCAAGGCCTTCACAGCACCAACCACTTTCCATCCTTGTGCCACTTTACTTTCCACTTCTTTTGCACATATACCTCTTTTCTATCACTACACTTAGGTACTTAACTCACTTACCAATTTAAATCTTTCTCAGTTCGCTTTAGCATTACACTGGGAATCACCTTCTCTCTCAAGAGCCATCACTTTACTCTGATACCCATTTTCTTTCAAGGCACAGTGTTCCCAGACATCTACAAAACTCTGCACCAGTCAGCCAAGCTCTTGTCTACCATTTGCTAGCAGCACTGCATCATCTGCATGCATCAGATTTGAGATACTCCACCCTTCACCATTCATTACCAGCACTGTCCCTCTCTCCATGTCTTTTATTTTTACTGTTCCCTGTTCATATCCCAGTCCATATGTGGTATGTATACAGAACAGCCTTTGGGGGCATTGCTGAGGAGCCTACACATGGTGGTGTCGTGCATGCTGGGTGGAGCAGTAGGTGTGGCATCCATCTGAGAGTCAAACATCCTTGCCAGACCTCCTTGTATTTCCCTGCACCTTATCGTGGGAAAAGACCCTGGTCCAACTCTGGTGAGGTGCTTGCTGCCACAAGGGGGTTTCATTCCCTGCACAGCACATGCACCTTGCTTTACATTTAGTATGGCCCTACAGCAGTTGCTTAGCTGTTGCCAACAGGTCTGCTTGGTCAGACAGATTAGGGTTAAGCAACAACAGCAGCAGCCATGAGGGCATCATACAACCTTGTCTTTCATCACTACTGACCTTAAACCTTTCTTTTAAATGCCCACCTGCCTGTACACATGCCCCACTACCATAATAATAAGGTGGTAGATGGCAGTGGTGACTATCATCAAGTTTGTGTAGTGCTACCTAATTCTTTCTTCACCTTTATTTTCTCTTCCTGTTTCTGCCCTCCTCTCTTCTATGTTTCTTCCTTCCTTCCTGTCACTTTTTATTGCTCTTTCCACTTTGGATGACTTTACACTGAGTGACAAGTCTGCTAGTTTCCTGTAACCCACGAAACCATTTACATTGCTATATGGCAACCATATAACCAGATAACTGAGTGATGAGCCTTCTACGGTGTCCCAGTTAACCGGGTGGAGAGATGCAAATGTAACGTCAGTGTGGGAACCAAACTTCCACACTTCCATGTGCCTTGCTTTGGCGAGATGCTGTCTAGCCCAATGGGACATAATTTCTATGCAGAGGGGTGGTTACTTGCCTGCAGTTGATGAGTCTGCTCAGCCTGACAGACTGAGATTACTCAACCATGACAACAACTACGATCATAAAAACTACTGCAGCATTCAGCACTTCAGCAGCTTACAACCTACACCATACATAAGTAGAATCTTTCTTAATTCCTCTCTGTTCATCTTGTCATATGCATTTTCTAGATCCATAATTTCCCTAAATACCCTATAGTCCCTCTCAAGCCTTCTCCACTATCTGTCTCATTGCTGATATTTGATCCACATATCCTCTGCCACTCCTAAAGTCACTCTGTTCCTCACTCTAGGCCCTACTTCTCTACGATAATTCTTCAGTATACGAGTATGTTGCCTACGATCCTTAACTCCTTCACCCGGGGGTTTTCGGAGGCGTGCCGTGCCCATCCCGCGGGGGCCAAATCCACGCTCCGACTGGCTTTTTAAAAATATTTGCCAAAAATCAGTTATTAGTTCTAGAATATTATAATTACATATGCATATGGCACATACCTTCAGCTTTCTCATGGGATGTTTTTTTAGCACTCATCGACTACCGTAGGACTTGTGGAGACTTCTGAAGTTGGGTAACTAAGTCTCCACTTTACACTTCCCAACATCCTGTAATATGAATACCACTGCCTGACATTATTACTAGAAACACTATTCAATGATTTCCAAGTAGTTTGGAATCCATACTTCCCCCCCAAAAAAAACACTGTGAAAGCAATGTAAAATACGAGCGCGTACGAGCCTCCCACTCGCGCTAATTCGCCGCTCATATTCTGTAATTTCTTATTCATATACACACTCACATTTTATTATTTCTAGTACTTTATTACACTTATATACATCTACAGTCCTTTACCGCTTCCCTCACGATGTTTAGTAGGAGTAGAGGTCACAGGGGCTTTTATAATGGGCACAAAAGCAACAGAAATGGAGGGGCGTGACTGCGACGTGCTTCCACGTTGAAGGACGACAGTGAACTGAGATGTATATATCTCGATACCCAAGAGTTGAAAATGTCAGCTGCTAATGTATATGCTAAGAAATAAGTCGTAGGAAATCTAGACAATACATAATAAATTAGGTAGTTCCAGGTGAATATAAATATCACTCAGGCTACTCCCTTCCTTTCTTATATGCATTTATATTACGAGAGTAGCTCATACGGCATATTTCACGGGGAAATTAGCGAAAGAGTGCAGGTTGGATGTTGCCAAGTGATAATTAGCCAATTCCAGGTGTATGGCACTATCAGTCACCTTATTTTTATATATATATACAGTATATTATTTTGTATAAGAATAGGGCACAGGGCTCATTTCAATGGATGAAATCAGTGGAAAAATCCAGAGAAGATTTGCGTAGCGCAGAGCGGCTGAGCAGATGACACGAGGAGGGGAGGTAGGGAGGGGATTCTAGAATGGGGGCAAATGGCTAAATTGTCAACAATGGATGGGAGTACTGATGACATTAGGAGCTCTGTCTGTTGTTGGACATTGGCAGTGCTGATAGATGATACAAGTCACCACCTGACAGCCCAGGCGAATTCGAAACAACACAGAATCACAACAGTGACGCCCCGCTGTATGATCCATTGCACCCGAGCATCACGGAAGTGACGACCCGGGGTTAAGAGGTTAATGGTCATATACCACAGTAGTTTTTGCACCCACATTGCATGCATTTATTCTTTTACAGGGGCACAATCATGGCCCTTTTCCACTCTACAGTTACAGTTTCACTTATCCAAGCTTTCTTACATATCTCTATCAAGCACATCATTTTACACTATCTACCCATTTAATCATCTGTGCATGCACATTATCAAGACCTTCTGCCTTCCTATCCTTCAGCTGCATCACATTTTTTTTCACTTTTGCCAGCATCACCGTTTGGCACTATTCCACCTTTTGCACACCACCAGATCCAGTCATGTTTCCATCTAATATGCTTCCATAATGTTCAGTAACCAGGTTTTCAAAATATTTTTTCCACTTGCTTCTTACATTGCATTGGATAGCATTCTTCCATTTTTCCCCTTAGAAACTTATATAATTCAGTATCTTTATTGTGTCTGTTTTTGAGAATATTCACTGCTTTAAAAAAAAAAAATGACACTGGTATTTTATTTAGCTATGGTGTACTATTTTTTCCAGACTCTAGAAAAAAATTACAAGACAATGTGCTCATTACAAGAAAAGAAGATTCCAGAAGATTTCATTTTGAAGGATAAAGTTGAAGAAATATTAGTAAACGGAAAATTTGACAAGAAAAGAGCCAGGCAGATGGATCAAGATGACTTTTTAGCTTTGTTACATGCCTTTAATAAAGAAGGTATACATTTTGTATAGAGAGTAAATATAGGAAACATAGGAATATATATATATATAATAAATTATTTTTCAAGCATCAGTATATTTTTGTTTACATTTGACTGATGTGCAGTGTACCATAATGTGTTTTTATTGTATTTATTTGTGTGAATTATAGAGTGGGGCTCAGGCAGAAGGAGAATTATAGAGTGGGACTTGGACAGAAGGAGTTACTCCCATTATACAGCATATATACTGTACTGTTCATTATGGAATCTTTGATGGCCGGGTCAGTAACATGTGTGTCTACCAATCTTCCTGATCTCTTATGGACATTTAAGAGGGTACAGTTGTACAGTATGTTCTTATATGTGTTCTCCATTGTTCAGTCCCATTCAGGGTTGCCTAGATGACATTTACAGACCTCCACAAAGCACAACCATACCAACACAAATATCCACATGCATAACTCAAGGTACTCTCCAAGTTTTCCACACCTGTTATTCTTTTTTTAAAGCATTGAGTTGGAGCCAGTCACTTCTCCAGTGATGGGAAAAGGTGTTCCTTGGACCTACTGATCAGTTGCATTTCAGAACCCATATAACGTGACATATGTGTCTAGTAGAGCTGCCAGCTCATGTCAGGTGTGTGCAAGCTAGTCACCATAATACATATTGTCCAATACATGGTACATCATTCAGTAATACAGTATAACTGTTCATACTCTGCAGTACATTACATTGCAGTATTTTCACTGCAAAATGATATTGTTTTAGTTCAGCTCTGTGTAGCTATTGTTTGGTCCTACTTCATGTAGAACTGACCATTTGTACAGTTTTTCATTTCTGAATGCTGATTAGGAGTCTGGCTTTTGATATGTGAATGGCATAGAGATTAACATATTGCAAGCACATTGTCATCATCATCATCATCATCACATAAAGTGGTGGGCATGATTCAGAGACTGAAAAAGGGAAACAGTGGAAGAGAACTATCAGCAGGTGCCCAGTCACTCATCATTCATTTAAAAAAACATATACAGATGAAATTTTTATACATATTAGACATGCATCACTTTACAAAAGGCATACAGTTGTTGTACTTTTACAAACAGTGATCACAGAGCTGATGGTTAGTTGTCATCATCATCATCATCATCATCATCATCATCATCATCATCAT
>JAGKTI010006694.1:0-14518 GCA_018397915.1 Birgus latro | reverse complement strand
TATATATATATATATATGTATGTATGTATGTGTATTTATATATATATATATATATATATATGTACAGTAGGCGTGGAAAGTGTTGACGCCATCTTAAAAAAAGAAAACATTCTTGTGGTTAGCAAGGAGAAACAAATAAATTAACACTCACCATTGAATTTAGTATTTACTGGCATTCCCCTTCACCTTTATTATCTTCTTAAGGCGTCTGAGGAGACTGATGGCATAGTTTTGCAGAACAGATGGACTAAAACTGCTCCATAGCTGCAGCCTCAAGTTTAGGCAAAGATGATGTGTCCATACTGCACAGCTGCTGCTTCATGTGCGCCCATAAATTCTCAGTGGGATTGATATCTGGGCTGTTTCCGGGCCAATCTCGAATAAAGGGAACCTCACAGTCTGTTAGCCACTGTTTCACTGACTTTGCAACATGTGCAGGGGCAGAATCTTGCATAAATACTCTTGCCTTGGTTTTATCAAAAGAGTCACTTAAAACATCACATAATAGCTCCAAATAATTGTTCTGGTTCACTTTTTCATTTGCAGGTAGAATTACCAACCTACCAACACCATAATATGTAAATCAGCCCCAAGCCATGAGTGAGGCTGGGTATTTAACAAACTTGGAAGTGTACTTAGGATCCAGGGGTCACTGCCTGGTTTGCGGTACACTCGTGATGAAGGGGTACCAGTGACAGTAAATGTTGACTCATCACTCCAAAGCACAGTTTTCTATTGCTCCTCACTCCAGGCAAGATATTTCTTACAAAAATTTACTCTCTTTTTCTTCTGAAGTGCAGTTAGCAGTGGTTTTTTACGATCACAAAAACTCCTGTAGCCGAGATCGTCATGCAACAGCTGCTGCACACTTCTGACAGACACATCTGCCAGCAACTGTGGGTTCTTTTCTTTTAAATCCCGTGCTGTTAGCCTTGGATCCTTGCTAACTTGCCTTGAGATCAGCTGACGGGTCCTGAAGGTTGTCTTACGAGGTCTCCCAGGCTTGGGAAGTGGAGTGGGAGGAATGGCCTCCCCACTGTCCTTGAACCGCTTCACCAGTCTCTGCACTGTCCTTAGTCTAACACCATCTGATTTGCAATAAATGGGAGTTTGTGGGCAACTTTGTATAAAGTAATCACTTCCACGCGTTTGTCCTTGCTTGTGGTTACTTTAGGCATGATGAGAATATGGTAGGTAACCAAATAACTGTGTTATTTGAGTCAAAACATGCCCTCGTGGTGCATCACACACAGAGACAATCCTCCTCCTGTGGCTGCCCAAACATTACTGAGCCTGCTCCTGTGGTGCCAAACCTATCAAGCAGGGTTGCCAGCTCCCGTTGAAAAAGCGTCAGCTCATTTCGCATCACAGGGGAGGGTAGTATTGACCCTAATTCACTTAATGCGAAAAAGAATGACGTCGGCAAAAAAGCGTCAATACTTTCCGCGCCTACTGTATATACAGTAAACCCTTCATAAGCCGAACTATATGGGGCTCTACCCTGGTTCGAATTACCGATTTTTCCGGCTTACCGAATTTTCACCCTCCAAAATTGCTCAATTACCGAATTTTCACCCACCAAAATTGATAAGACTTGTCCTTTCAACACTAAATTAAAGAAGCATATATAAATAAATAAATTATGATATAAAACAATTTAGTGCATTTAATATACATTTAGCCTCTTCACTGCTGGGTGTATTTTCATTTTGTTCTTGCCGCCACCAGACAATTTTAGTCAGTGTAGGTTGGATCTGTGGAAGTGCACGGGGTTGGTACAGCCTTCGTTATCCCCTTCAGTATGTGAGTCCAGTCCTGAGTGCCATAAAATCAGCTGAAGGAAGCGTAAATAAAGTAGAAATAGACGTCACAGTACTGAAGTGGTTAATTGGTAGAAAATCATTCACAGAGGCAGCACAGACCGTCGGTAGCGTGTGTTGGAGATGGATTTTCACCCCCCCAAATTGCAATAACAATACTTATTACTTGTCTTCTTAACACTAAAGTAAAGGAGCATATATAGTGTATAAATCAATAAAGAAAGACAAAAAAGAAAGAATTCAGCGCACATAATTTGCCTTTCGTCAGAGGCAGTAGATCGTCGGCAGTTTGTTTTGTTTTGGAGACGGAGGTGATGGAGGTGGTTGAGTTCACACTTGAACGTAAATTCTAAAAAGTACCCAGTATTTATTTCACTTTATATTAAGAACTAAACTTAAATGTAATCACTGTAATAGACTGCAGCATAACACCTTTCGTTACAGGCAGTAGATTCTTTGGCAGTTTTTGTTTTGGAGACAGAGGTGGTGAAGGTGGTCGAGTTCACACTTTAACGTAAATTCTAAACAGTACCCAGTATTTATTTCACTCTATATTAAGAACTAAACTTAAATGTAATCACTGTAATAGACTGCAGTGTAACACCTTTCATTAGAGGCAGTAGATTCTTCGAAGTTCGGCAGTTTGTTTTGTTTTGGAGACGGAGTTGGTGAAGGTGGGTGAGTTCACACTTTAACGTAAATTCTAAACAGTACCCAGTATTTATTTCACTCAACATTAAGAACTAAACTTAATTGTAATCACTGTAATAGACTGCAATGTAACACTTTCAGTAATAATAGTACTGAACTTTAATCATGATCACTACACTAAGTCACATGCGCACATTTTTTTTTTTAAGCTTCATTCCTTTACGACTAGAGGTGCCAGTATCACTTCTTTTAAGCTTTGATCCTTCCATGGCAAGGCAGAAGGCAAAAGGAGAGCACTGCTCAACACTAGATAGATGACAGTAAGAATGGTGCAACTACCGTCTCCAAAAGCAAGCAGCAGACTGGCGCCACGTGTCCGCCTGGCGCCATTTCTCCCCCTACTTTCGCATTTCGGCCTACTTTCATACGTGGTCTCGTCCTGGGTTTAGCTAACTGAAGATTCCGTCTTCTAAAAGTTTGGCTTATGCAAATATATATATATATATATATATATATATATATATATACGTATACATTACATATACATATATTCTATGTATTTCATGTATGCCCATGGGATAGAGTCATTCCTTTGATTTTCAAGCTAAGAAGAGAGGGTTGATGCAGCCCCTGTCATGTACATCTCCATACATACATTTCATTTATTCAATTTGTTATGAGTCCAGAAGTTCCATGATTCATTTTGTCACACATACCTGGGTGTTAGTGGAGGTGGTTAAATGCAAGATAACATTACATAAAGGAAAGAATTTGCCAAATCCAGGTTCAGAGATAATCAAACTCATTCGCATTCATACATGCTACCCTGTTTATAACCTTTTTCTACAGTGATACAGTGATCTATGCATACTCATCTCAGATCATTATTCTTGTTGGCTTTGCAACCCACATATATATTTCTTAACGTTTTCATTTCCAGTGCTTTCAGTTTTGTCTTTTCAAACTCATATCATTTGCAAGTTCTGACATCCTTACATTAACCCCTAAATTGTCGACCCTGCCTACCCCGGGAACCACGAAAAGGGTCTGATTATTCATCTTTCAAGAAGGTAAATTTTGGTCTTATTGATTTCAAGACCTTGAGTTTTCACACCGAGGATGAGATGGAGGGATGGAGTGGAGAGGTATATGAGAGAGGGGAGAGCGTGGTAGTGAAATGGCAGGGGACAGAGTGACATGGAGGCGATTTGTTTGTAGCCGCCCCGTTCGGGATCAAGGCGTCTGGCAATAGATAGATAGATGTCTAATGGTTACCACACTATCGACTGTCAAAGATTTAAAAAATTCACCCCTCGCGGTAAGGATGAAAATAGGAAAATTTTGGAAAATACATTATTTTTACTAAATAACCAGTAAAATCAAAATGAATTATGTGCCTAGACATGAAGCAGGTTGAAGGAATGAACATGAAAGTAAAAATATATATATATACTGTATACTGTATTCAGCATATCTGCGATCGTTGGTATTAGGACTTTACCATACCCGATGGACAAAGGGGACGTGAGGGGTCTCAGGTGGGAGTGAATGTGGTTGACACACACACACAATATGGTCTAGAGTGCTATGGGAGGTAGTTTGGGTGGGAGGGAACACTGAGGGCAGGATCCAATGGGGCAGAGGGGGGTGGAGAGATGGCACTGGGGAGGAGGCTGGATTATTCTTTCCACCACTTGGTCTCTTATTTTCCCTTGGGTAGTTACCATTTACATAAATAAAAGTGGAGGGGTTACAGCTCTCTAGTTTTTTGTATCCTTTCTGCGACTGTGGTACATAGGCCTTCACGTACTAAGTTCGGAAAACCACAGTCGTGGTACACGGGACTTCAGGATTTATTAATGTGGACATTAACACACTTTTATGTAGTCCACAAGCACAAACCTTGGGTTTAGTATATCTGTATTTGTCTCTATAGTCCCAATTCCCTCTTCAATGTTCCGTAGAAACATGTTTATGCTGATGTTGCCAAAGACATAGGACCAATCCCATTTTACTTGTGTACTGCATGTGTGTGGGGATGGATATTGCAGTTTACAATCCTTCCCTTATAAATTGTACATTTTTCTTGTGTGTTAGGGAAGTATTCAATGTACAGTTGCTGTGAGGTCATCAGTCTTGAAAATTTATTTATTGGTGATACATGGGTGTGATGTGGAACAGTGAGTTTGTACTGGGATATGTAGGTAGTTAGTGTTTCTGTCTCAAGCCTCTCACCATCCTTATTATTCTGCAAATTAAAATACATATGAGCTGGAGTGATGGCCTTGTCTTGTGGTTATAGGTTTGAATATCCTGCAGGTAGCTATTGGTTATTCAGCCCTGTGATGTTACTGGGGCAGTGAGCTGGATTATCACTCAAAAATGTATTTCACTTTGGTGTTCTAGCCCTGGGCCACTGTGCTTCAAAGGGGGTAATATGAAATTGAGTTAGTACTTTATAAAGACCAAATCATAGGCAGAGCCAAGAAAGGGATTGCTTTATTTTAGGAAAAAAGAAAAGATTAAGGATATGTTGCTATCAAGATACCAGGACTTTGAACAAATCATTATCATCATCATCCTAACCCAGTCTTCCTCTTATTTTGTTTGAGGTATGTTGGATCCAAGAGAAAGGCAGGATGCTACTTGATAAGCCAACTACTGTAACCTACTTCAGCGTATTAACCCTTTGAGATTCTGACGATGCGATTTCGCTTCATCATAAATCCAGCCATTGAGATTCTTATGACTCAAATTTGTGTCATACGAAACAATATATATATTTTTTTTGCATGTTTTCCATCTCCTATCTAGGTTTGTTCCACATACACTATCCTGTTTATCCTTTTCCAACTATTTGTTTTTACAGTGACAAGTACATCAGATAGATATGCATAATAAATAGGTTTTTACCATGAATGATATCGGTATCACCAGCATGGATATTTGCCAGCGTGACAGCGAGAGTGCAGTGTTAATGCACCGAAGTATAACTTTCCATCAGCGTATCTCAGGGATACGTAGTATAAAATGCCGTAACCTATATATCAGTGGAAAGGGAATTTATTGTAGATTGACATGGTGCAATCAGAATTAATGTGAATCTAAAACCTATATTTTTACAAATATTTTTCTACGGAAGGGTATGCGATTTTTCCTTATCAGCTAAATTCATCTCGTCCTGTTGGCCTTTTGTATATCGTTTTAATCTATTTCAATGATACTAGCATAAATAGCATCTCTTCATCTTTACAGTGACACCCAACTTATTACTTTACCATGAATAGTAAAGGTGTCAGAAGCGTTTAAATAAAGTTACTTTACTTCAGAGCGAGTGCACATGGCATGAAAACTCGAAAATTTTCTTATCAATTTACTTTTGCTTTTCTCTGTGAAAACTAACATAAATTGCCATTACCTACGTATCACTAGAAAGGGAACTTACTAGATCGAATTGCTGCTATCAAATTTCACATAACTCTAATACTTTTTCTTTTTACAAATATTTTTCTACGGAAGGGTGTGCGATTTTTCCTTTTCGGCTAACATCTACTCGTAGTATTGGCCTTTTAGCTATCGTATTGGTCTTTTTCAACCATAGTACAATAAAGAGCAACTCTTCAGCTTTAAAATGGTACCACAGTCATTATCTACCATAAAAAGTAAGTGTACAGTGGCTGATTAATTACAAGTATTGCAGCACGAAAGATGCACTCTGTGTGCACCTGGCTGAATCTGGCACAGACACAATCAGCGGAGGGCCGGAAATCTCAAAGGGTTAAGGTGCTCACAGAATTTATGTGGGGTAGGGGTATTTTGTCACCTGCTATGTTGTATGTGTAGGTTTGTTAGAGATACCTTAGGACCTTAGGAAAGATACTGTATATATATGGTATTCCTAGAGTGAATGCTAGACTCAAGTGTGAGTGAATGCTGGATGTCAAGAAAGGAGGGCAGAATGAAATGGGAATGCTCTCGAGTGGCAAAACAAATTTCAGCTACCAGTCATCACTCTCCGTTCTCCATATCGGTAGAGTATTGTATTGTCAGACTGCCTAAGAAATGTGAAAGCTTTTTGAGAAATCACTGTATACTATATCATTGATATTTATGTAACACATTAGTGCTGGCAGCACCTCACAGGGCCATATGTTGCAAAATATACTGTATTAAGAAAAATTTAAGACAAGTTCAGTACTAAATCATGTCTGTACAACAGTGCATTAGGTATGAGGGATGTAGATCTTGACATAGCTACTGTATATCTGTATTAAATACCTTTCAGTATGGAGTTGTCAGCTGTTAATCATGTATCATAAAACTATGTAGAGTAAATGTTATTTTTGATATATACAGTAAAAATGGCACGCAGTCATTGCCAGTTGAAGATTGAGCCAGTAGGCTCTATTCTTGACTGCCAGCCAGCAGGCAGCTGCTGTGATAACCACTCTCTTAAAATCAGACCCAAATCTTTACCTCACACTTCATCTGTTTCCTCTGAGATTAGGTTTTGGGCTATTTAGGCTTGTTTGCATTACTCAGCTATTATTTAGCCATGTAACTGGGTGCTTTTGCCATTTAGTGTCGTGTAACCTCTTCTAACCTGTGATATTTTTTCACACATATAAGGGAATGTTCATACAGTTTACTGTATGTCAGTACTGAATCATGGCAGTTGGCTGTGTACACGGGGACAGAAAACAGTTGATTGATCACCTTCATGCTTAAACTGACATTCGTTATCCTTCCACACCACCATAGTGTTTGTTACAACATGTTCTCCAGATAATAACCAATTTATTCCGATGACATACTGTGTACAGTATTTTATTATTGCTATCACTTGAAAATTTATTCAGCTTTGGAGAGACTTTGAACTGGAAGGGCTAAATATAATCTTGATTAGCCTCTTCACTACTGGAGGTTTGTCACTTGACAATGTATTCAGCTTTGAAGAGACTTTAAACTGGAAGGGCTAAATATAATCTTGATTAGCCTCATCATTACTGGAGGTTTGTTGAAGTTAATTGAAATTGGCAAGTATTTGCTAGAACATGGATGTTGTTGAGGCCCCTGGTTCATCTGATGTGTGAACCCATTGGACTGCAGTCTGAAGTTTCCCTTCTTCTTCAGCCCACCATCCTTTGAGGGGATATGGAAAGAGATGAGGGCCATTTTTATAACCTGGAATTAGAGGTACGTGATTGTCTCCAGAATAATATTTGAAACTTAATGTCATTGCAGTGAAGGGGTTAAATTGAACTCAGGTATATTACAGTATTTCTTGCACAGAGTTGAGTTCATTTTATAGCAAGTTTCTGTGTGCACTGTATAATTGGCACCATGATTTTTTAAATGTACCATATAAATATTTGGCATTACAAGGATGGATATGAGGGTTCGTGATGAAGAATCAAAGACAGGTTTAGGAAATGAGTATGTTTTATATTTGTTCAGATTTTTCCTTACATTGAGCAGTAAAGATGTGGATGTTTTGGTACAGTGCAGGCTTGTGCTTGTAATCACTTCATGTACAGGTGGCAATGCAGCTTTAAATTGTAAGTGGCCATATGCACCAATCAGGTTTGCTTATTATGAGCAAAACCTTAGTCCCTCCAGGAGGGATTGTATGATGCAAAACTGCATCATCTCATTGTCACAAAGTACTGAATTAATTGTGTGCTGTATTGGTAATTGTGGTGTAAGGTTTTGCATCAGTGCAGTATTGCACACTACAAGATAGTTTTTGTAAGCAGGGATTCATGCTGGTGCTAGTCAGTGTGGAAATCATGTGTGATTCCACATAATTGTTCTTTATTCTGTGATTTTATTGATATGAAATTGTAAAAATTTACTGTACTTGTATGTACAAAATTGTTGTAGATACAGTACATCTCAAAACTAATGTTTGCATTTGTTATTAAATGAACCACAGATTGTTTTAAACCAGCTTTTGGCATAGAAAACTTTGGTTGTGTGTTGACAAAGAATATTGTGCTGTAGTATTTATCACCTAAGCATAGTAATTTTCATGTAATAGATTCTTGACATTCTGAATACTTCAGGCACAAGATGCTGGAATAATTTAATGGATACAAGCTGTTACACAGATGAGTCAGTGACCATTATGTTTGGGTATACTGTATCAGTCAGTCTGATAACAAATTTTTCCACCCTATTCTTGCCCCTGCTAGATGATTTTGTGCCGTTTGGAAAGACTTTTCTAATTTGAGGGGTTTGGTATACCATTTGTAAACCCCTTCACAACAAGTTATCTCCCTGATTAATCAGTCAAGTACGGGGAAACACCGTGGAACGCATAGCCTCACTCACCCTCCGACTCCACCCATGTTGGTCCCTTTGTGCAACCCTCCAGGCAGTGACTCTTACCCTTCTAAGTATCTCCTGACAAGCAATCTCCCTAAAGTTGACTAAAATTGTCGGGTTGTAGCTTGATTAAAATGAAAACTACAATATTGGAGTGAATTAAGGATACATCATGAGAAAAGTTCCATTTTATATTATTACCATTTTTGCTTCTGAGATGCAGTATATTACAGGAAAATTGCCTATTAAGGTTGCATTGGTACAGTACATAAAATTATATGGTTTGACAAGTTTCCTCCAGTGTTCAGTCATAAGCCAATTTCTTCTCACCCTCATCTCCCAACCCTTGGCTGAATGGAAGACAAGGATTCTCAGTGAATGAGGACCTATTGGTTGTAGTTTGAAGATTTTCCACCCAGTGAATAACACTGTTGTCACCAAATTTTCCTACTGCAGTCTACCAAATCTTGAATTACCACCAGAAAACTGAACAACAGTTTTGTGTGTGTGTGTGTGTGCTTGTGTAATATATGGATATGATTTCCTTTTGTCAATAAAATTGTGTGTGTATCTATGTATGTATTGTGGTGTGCAAGAGATGGAAGGAGAATATAAGAGAGTATGGATCAATTGATTCAAGGATTGTGTGGGAAAGATTGAAAGTAGGATTACAAACTTGGGCGATTGTGTGTGTGTATGCACTAACATAAGATCGTGCAAGCAGAATGAAAGAAGAGGTTTGAGCAAATGTGGAAACATGCATGGAAAAGTTTGTGAGGAATAAGAGTGTTTTTGATTGGAGATATAAATGGAAAAGTAGGGAATGGGAAGGTGGATGGAGTAGTTGGTGTATGGGATGTGCCTGCAGCAGTGGATGAAAATGGCAGTGCTGTACTGGACATTTGTGTGGGGTGGGGGTTGGTGATAGCTACTAACCCTTTAGGCACAAAATGATCCACAGGTATATGTGGAAAGAGATGAGAAGCGTGGCTGGTGATTTGAATGAACAGAAGGCAGTGATTGGTTATGTGTGTGTGTGTGAATGAGAGTGAGAAGGTATGTAATGGCTGCATACAGAGGTTGGGGAAGTAGACTTTTGGGCCACCACTTGGTGGTGGTGAAAGTCAGGGTTCAGGTGCGATGGAGGAATAGGAAGAGGGAAGGACAGGAGGTAGTAGTCCATACAATGAGGGTAGAAAGGTTGCAAGAGGAAGAAAAAAGGCAAAATATAAGAGAGATAGTGGAGGAGTGATTGGGTAGACATGATTTGGTGCAGATGGGAAATGTGGATGGCGTGTGCAAGATGTTCACAGAAGAAATCTGTGCATCATCTGAGGTGGTGTGTAGGGTGAAGAAAAGACACAGGGGGAGCAAGGAACAACATGGTGAAATGAAGAGGTGAGACAAACTGTGATGCAAAAGAAGAACCATATACAGTAAGACCTCACTATAACGGACTAATTGGGGCTCAGGCCAGTCCGAAATATGCGAAATTCCGATAAAAGCGACATCTGGACTTACCCCTGCTAATCCGGACTTTTTCCGATATATCAGACATTAGTCCAGATTGCATCAGTGGTTTTCACCACCATTGCAGTATTGTACTATGTTATACCTTCACTACATTAAACAAATGGTATAATAATACTGTACTGTGCACTGAAAAACATGTCTTTTACTTGTCTTATTGTGGTGAACATAGCTGAAGTTGTCAGGCAGTCCGGACTGCTTTCTGGCTATATCGGACTTTTTCCGACATATTGGAGTTTAGTCCGGTAGCTCCTCAAGTCTTATAAAAGTGAATTCCAGTCTACTGAAGTCTGTTATATCGAGGTTTTACTGTAGTGAGTGGATGGGAAGCAGGGGCATGGAGAAGTTCAGAACCATATAGTGAGTGGATGGGAAGCAGGGGCATGGAGAAGTTCAGAACCATATAGTGAGTGGATGGGAAGCAGGGGCATGGAGGAAGTTCAGAGACTGAAGAGAGTGTTAGATGTAGAGAGGAAGAGAGAGGTGAAAAGATTAGTAAGAGAGAGAAGAAAGAGACTGGATGAGGAATTTGGAAGGAATTTGAGTGTAAATTGGAGGGAATGTAAGAAAATGTTCTAAAAGAAAGTAGAGAAAGTTAGACAGGGTGTTAGAGAAGTTAGTAGGGGGGTGAAAGATAAAATGGCAGATTGCTAGTGGAGAAGGGAGAAAAAGTGAGCAGATGGGGAGAACACTTTAAGGAACTGTTAAACATAGAGAATGAAGTAATGCAAGTTTAAGTGGCTGGGGAATGGCTGGGAGAAGGAGAAGGATGAGAAGAGAGGAAGAGATCAGTAGGATGGAAGTAGTGGAAGCAATGAAGTAAGTCAAAATGGGGAAAGCCCTGGGAATTGATGGAGTGCATATACGGTGAAATGGTGAAGCATGGGAGAGAGATAGTGGCAGAATGGATATGGAAGATATGCAGATTGGCGTGGGAGGAAGGTAGAGTCCTGGAGGAATGGAGGTCTGTTATAATTATTCCCCTGTACAAAAGAAAAGGGGAAAAAGAAGTGTGTGGTAATTGTAGGGGGCATTTGTCCTTTTAGAGTAATAGGAAAAGTACAGTATATGGTAAGATACTTATTGTCAGAGTTAGGGAAATAACAGAGGAATTAATTGGAGTTGAACAGGGGGGTTTAAGGAAGGAAAGAGGTCGTGTAGATTAGATATTCATCCTTACGTCTGTAGTGGGAGTCTTTAGAGAAAGGAAAGAAGTTGTATGCGGCCTTCGTGGATTTAGAGAAAGCATATGACTTGGTGAATAGACAAGGAATATGGAAAATATTATGAATGTATGGAGTAAATGGGAATTTGTTGAAAGTTGTGAAGAGTATGTATTAGGGTGCTGAGGCTGCAGTGCATGTGGGTAATGAACTGAGTGAATTTTTCTGTTTAAATTTTGGACTAAAACAGGGCTGATCATGTCTCAGTCTGTACATGGGTGGGGTTAGGAGGTCAGTGAGTGTTGAAACAGCCCTAATGAGGGCAGCATTTGGAAACTTCCTGTACTGTTGTTTGCAGATGACATTGTATTGTTAAGTGAAGACAAAGGGGACCTTCAAGGCTTAGTGAATGAGTTTGGGAGAGTGTGTAAGAAACAGAATGTAAAGGTGATTGTAGGGTAGAGCAAAGTTTTGGTCTTTGAGAGAAATGAAGTCACTGAATGTACAGTGAGGCTAGATGATGAGGAAACGGAAAATGTGAGTGCATTTAAATACTTGGGTAGTGTGATGAGTTAGGATGTAAGTTTGGAGGATGAAGTGCTTGAAAGGGTACAACAAGGAAGAATGGTGCTGGTTCTTTGAAAGCAGTGATAAGAAATAGGGAAGTGAACATAGAAGTAAAAAAATTGCTTCTTGATAGTAGTGTGAAACCAACTCTAACCTATGGAAGTGAAGCTTGGACGTTGTTGGAAGGACGCAAGTCAAGAGTGAGAGCAGTGGAAATGAGTTAATGGAGAGGAGCATGTGGAGTCACATGGAGAGACAGGCTGACAAATGAGGAAGTGAAAGAGGATGTGGATGTGATAGAAAGTGTTGGAGATATACATTGAGGTGGTTTGGCCATGTGGAGAGGAAGGAGGATGAGAGACTAATGGGGGGAGTGTATGTGAGTGAGGTGGACAGGGGGAGAGGGAGGGGGAATCTGAGGATTAGATGGAGGGACGGAGTGGAAAGGTATATGAGAGAGGGGTGTGTGAGCTGGGGGGAGGGCAGTGAAATGGTGGTGGACAGGGTGACATGGAGGCAGTTTGTTTGTGGCCACCCCTTGTGGGATTGAGGCATCAGGCAGTTGATTGATAGGTTGACAGCAGAAGCCACGACTGATGTGTACATTACCAATCGCAGGGGGAAAGTTGTAATATTCTAGAACACATCCCTGACATAAATTGTGGACAGCCTGTGTATCAAGTGCTAAATACCAGTGTATCAAGGATCTATACTAGTGAATTCCCTTAGCCGGGAATAAGAATGGGATTGTTACATTAAGTGAACTTGGTTCATATTCTCTTGGGCATAGGAGCCTCCGTAGCACCTTTTCCTTAGTGATTTATGCTGCATGTTTACCTTAGTACAGTATCTCTTGGATATTGGTCAGTTCTTTTTTATATTGACTTTAACTGCCTGGTGGTGTAATGGGTTAAAGAATTCTAACTGGATGTTGACCAGAAAGTATAGCTAGGGTTTCTTCCTCACGTAATTCCACTAATGGATGAGCAGCTATTCATTCTTGTAATACATTGATATTCAGCCTTTTTCATCTCACGGCACAGTGAGCCAGGCACTAAAATGGTCGAGGCACATCATCAGTATTAAAGGATAGATTTGATCATGTAAAAGAAAATGAATTATAGGAATATGTTCATTAAAAAAAAAAAAAAACTAATTTATTAATTTTATTGCCAAAAGTATATTGTTGATCATGGTTTTCAATAGAATGTGAGAGTTTTGTGCATAGTTGCAGTTCTACACTATGGAATTCAAGTGAGATTTTAAAACTGCCATACGAGCTATTAATAAAGAACACATGGATTTGTTTATTGCATCATTGAAAAAAAAAAAGGAGTTTAATGCGCTCCATAAAAGTACCTGTAATGCCAAAACATAACCAAATGCTATTTTTCCAAAATGCTATCCAAATGCTATTAAAACTCCCATGGCACATCTGCAGATGCTTTGGTGTGCCGTGGCACTTTGGTTGAAAATCGCTGTTGTAATATATGCATGAACTGAATAGTCTGGCACTGGGCCTATTTGTTCTTTGTAGGGCAATGAAGGTGTGAAGTTGTAACTCTGGATAAATAACACTAAGGTATCAAGTGCAAAAGTAACTGATTAGGGAAGAGGTTGTACGGAGACTCCTGAACTCACAGGAAAATACCCCCTCCCCTCAATTTGTGGTTTGGTATGAAGAATCCTCATAAGTTATTGACACTGGTTTTATGTAGGTAGCAGTTTAGTTTTGCTAATGATATTCCACCCCTTCAGCCTTAGAACAATTTTTTTATTGCTCCCTATGGACTGTTTTATTCAATGTAGAAAAGATCTCAGATACTGAATGGGTTAATGAAATTAATGATACTGTATCTGTATTTAACTCCTATAGTTCAGAGAATTTTCACCACGTTTAATAAAATTGTCTAAAGGATACAAGAACAATAATAAGAATGTTGTTATAAAGAAGAGGTTAATGAAATTTAGAATTTGTTTACTTGTCTCTTGTTGTTTTTAATTAAATTAAATATTCCTGGTGTTATAGTGTATTCATTTACTTATTGAGGGAAAGCAGCAAGCCAATTTTGTCCTTTAGACTGTGAATATTATCATCAGCGTCATCATCAACCCTCTTATGATAGTTGCCCAGGCGACCGAAGCCACTCCCAAGTTCTCAGGCCTCGTGAGGGGCGGGGGGGGTTGCGGTGGTTTGGTCCCCACGCTGTCCTCCTCTTCTCCTCAACCTCTGGGGGGTAGACCCAAGGATCTGTCTTGTCTCCTACACTCTTCAACCTATACATGCATGACATACCCACACCCCACACACAACAAATACACATAGCTTCCTATGCAGACGACATAACACTTACATGCATACATCAAAATGCAAACATAGCCGCACACATCCTCCAACCTTACCTCAACACACTGCACGAATGGTTCACCACAAACAGACTCATAATAGCCCCAGCCAAA
>JAGKTI010006693.1:3741-33968 GCA_018397915.1 Birgus latro | reverse complement strand
CTAAAATATATAAAATAATATATATAAAATGCATATATATATATATATATATATATATATATAATCCGGATCTCCTTTCCCACCCTGGGGTGGGATATTTTATCTCAGAATTCGACCACATATATCATTCGATTCATCCACCTAATATTCTTTCAAGCAAAAGCAGGGACAAAAGACTGGAATACTGAAAAAACAAATCATTAAAAAATAAAATCAAGAAAAAAATTAAATCAAGAAATAATGTCAAAATCCATTAATTTCAAGATGTCAGGCCACACCGCGACAAGAAAGTTGGAAGTTGTATATTTAAATTTCTGCCTACCTAAAATTTATAAAAATATCTATCTACCAGCTTTTGTCAATATCATGCCATACACATATCTTTAGCCCATCCTTTACCTGTCTATAACACTCTCATGCCTTTTACCTATTAACACATGAAGAGATTTACAAGCGCCAGTGCACACACCTGACTGGTAGCAAGGTCAGGTGAGGCTGCAGGTGCCCCGTTAGGTCAGGCCAAAGGTCAACCATCACCCGCTTAAAATCTCACCCTTCACCCTAACCCTCTTCCTCCCTCTCCAAGGTTACTCTTCCTTCTCTTCTCTCCCTTTTGTCTCTTCCTCTCACCCCCATTCTCAACCTCCCTCATTCTCACCCTTCTTATCTCCTTTATCCCTCCCAAATCCTACTTCCATCTTACTCCCCTCTTTCTTTCCCTTCCAATCTATCATATGTCTTCTTTTCTTTATTTCCGCCCTTTCTTATCAATCATCCATCTCCATTCCTCTCTTTCCTTCTTTTTTTCTTTACCCCGCTCCAATTCTCCCTCTTCCTGACCTCACCTTTCTCTTTTAACATTCCTACCTTTGCCACATTTATTTTTCTCTTTTCCCATTCAAGTTATTTTCTTTCTTAAACTCAGCTCTCGCTTCCCCTTTCTTATTTTTTCCCTCCCACACCTTGCTTACTCTCCAGTTTCTCTCCCCCATCTCTTCCATCTCCTTTATTTCTCCTTGGTCCTATCAATCTCGCATCTACCTCCTTACGCTACCCTCATGTCCTTCTTTTTCAATTCATTCCCCACTTCTCACCTGCCTCTCTTCACCCTCTCGTTGTCACATCTCCTTTGCCCCTCAACCTCATCTCATCGGTCCGTCTTACTCTTCAACGATGAATCACAAAATATTTTTTACAATACGCTATGTAATCAAGACCTGTTTGTATAGAGAGAGTTACACTGGAAGATTATGCGTTCATCTCTTTTACTTGTTCTTGCAAAACCAAATCTCAGTTACGACAGAGAACTAAAATTTGTTTGAGGATATCAGCCTTTTTTCCCCACCCCGTTCTCATCTTTCCTCCTTAACTTCAACTATTCTCTTTCCCTCCTCTTTCTCTGTTCTTTAAGGTACGGTACCTCCTTCCTATCTCCCCATCTATCTCCTCCCTATTCACCCTATTCTCCCTGCCCCACCCATGATTTCACCTCAGCTTCACTTCTCAATCCACTCATCCTTCTTGACTTTTTGCTCTCCTCCAAACCTCATTCACTATCCAACTTCACTCTTCCCTTTTCACCCGTCCTGTACACCTCTCTCTCTCTCTCTCTCTCTCTCTCTCTCTCTCTCTCTCTCTCTCTCACACACACACACACACACACACACACACACACACACACACACACCGCTTCTCCCTGACTCAACACCCCAAACTAGGTAAAGGATGGAAAATTTTAATACTGGGTTACATAAGCAATTTCTGACCCACATCCCTCCCTCTTCCTCCTTCCATCATCTTCTCCTTTCGTTTCCATTCCTCCCTTTCCCGTCCGCTTCTCACTTTTCTTTAATATTTTCTTTTCACCATGTTTTTTCCTATTTTTCTCCATTCTCTCCTTCATCCTCATTTCATATGCTATTCCTCCCTCTGACGGGTGTAATGCAGACATATGCAAACACGTGGAAACAGTAATAATTTCTCTACATTTGTCTATTTTGTATAAGTATGTAAATGAATAACAGGCCGTTCCCCAAAACCCAACAATTGTCCCACACGCAACTGACGGGGACTGTTGATTTGTCTGTAGCCCCCTTCACGACGTGTCTAAGCTTCAAAATAAATGACATCGTAGTGAGGGGAGTTACCTGTTCATTCTCGTTAACTCTAATACGGTAAATTTATTCTAATTATGGGAACCTTTCACAGTGAAAGCAAAAGTAGTCTCCACAAAACTCTTCAGCATGATGGTCTTTCTAAAAATTCATTCTGACCTCGAAGCTGGAGGACACCTTCGTGTGGTGGCATCGAAGTAAGCTGCATGGTTACGCAAACGTCCCTCAACGCCTTCCCTATCCCCTCAAAACGAAGATGGTGGGCTGCAAGAGAGGCAACTTCAGCCTCCAGTTCACTGGGTTCACATTTAGATGAATCCTGGGTTACAACTACTACGGCGAAAGTGTACGGACCCCCTTCACAATCATGGGTCTGTCTTTAAAATTAATAAAATCGTCTGGCAGCAGCAATGTGACATGGTATAAATGCTAAAGAGACGACAGCATGACAGGCAATACTGCGTGTGTTTTGTCATGAGTGCAACACAACCCTACACATTATGCCAACACACACAAACACACAGACAGCCTACAGATAGACACTGATATCAGACGAACTCTCGCACAAACATGCGCACACACATACAATCACACACAGACACAAATATAGCTGCTTGTACATGCACACACACGCTTACACAAAATAATGTACCTCAGTAATTTCTATATCGGCGAAAAAAATACAGCCTATAAAACTACCGGTAGTAATTAACAACTAAAGTAATTAACTAATCTTGCAAGAACAAAACATCCCCCAAACAACTGCTGCATCATCACCTACAGTTATACGACGAAATTACAGGCATGAGATTACACCTTGTTCCACAGTCACAAACCTTCTCAGAATTTAGTTGCGGCTAAGAAGGCTTGTTTGTATTATACAGTTCTGTTACCTACACATGTACAACTATACTCTTTCTACCTTAACTTGACTTAGATTTTCATCCTTTGCAGTTCATTTCACGCAGCTCAAGTGCCAGAACAAGGCAATCCAACATTCCTTTAATAGCACTTTTTCGTGACTAGCATCGTGTATACTGGTGTTAATTTATTGTTAGAACTCAGTATTGAAAATGGAGAGACGGTAATTTCTGGTCAAGTTAGAGTGAATACTAGACATTTCATAAATAAACCCGAGTGACTACTGAAAATGTGACCAATCAAAGATCATTAACTTCTATCAAGTCTTCGTTATAAAACAAAAACAACCACTTGAACTCGGTGACTACTGATTTATTCTTGCAGCCTCCAGACGATTCTATTCGTCGGTAAGCTTTCGTTGTGAAGGGGTCTGCAAAGCAAGATCTAATCTCCCTATTTCAAGTCTCTCCTACACAAAATCGTCCGACGGTAGCAAGCACATAAAAAAAAAAAGTGACAGGAAGTTAAGATACTTTACGAATACTTGTACTTCCCCTGGCAGTCCTACTGCTATTTATGAAGGTACTCTTCTCTTAGCGATATACCAACACAAGGGAGGAAAATAAACACAGCCATTAAAGCACCATTAGTCGAGACAGCCATTCAGAACTTCTCATTTCTTTCCCTCTCACCTCACCAACTCATTACCCACACCCTCATCTCACTCCCTCCCTCCCAATTAACTACGTTTTGCCCACTTCTCACACCTCAGACCCAGCTCCATACCTACTCTTAAACCGTACTGATCTAACCTCACAGGAACTAACCTAATCTCACATGATTCTACTAACCAAACTTAAACTAACCCAACACTCACACCTCCATTTTCACCTCACTCTCTCCCTTACCACATCTCACTTCCCTATCGTACGGTTACCTTCCTCCCACCTGCCTTATGTAAACATGATCTTCCCACATTGTTTCATCTCACTGTTTTCTCCCCTGACCTACCTCACTCTTCATATACTTCTCCCTCCCTCCCACCTCACTTGTTACCATGTTTTTCTCATCTCATTCCACACCTCAATACTTTATCTCAATCACACTTCCTCCTCATTCCCTGCTCTTCCTTTCCTCACGTAACCCTTAACCTCCTTTCCTCGTTCCATCTACCTCTCCCTCCGCCTGATCTCTCACTTTGCTCTCCCTCTCTGTACCTCATCCTTCAACCCATTTCCTTCTTCCATCCCCCTCTCCTTCCTCCTTCCATCTCTCTCCTTCCTCTTTCCATCTCCCCCTCCTTCCACCTCACCAGCCAGTTTCTTCTTCTCTCACCTCACCCTTCACCTCACTTCCTCCCACTTCCCTCACCTCAATATCCTTCTCTCCCTGATCTTCTCTCTCAATCCCTCTCACTTCCCCCTTCCCCAACCCTCTCTTTTACTCTTCCCCTCCTCCCTCTCTCCTTCCATCCCCCAACCTCTCATCTCCCCCCCCCCCCATCCTGCCGTGCCACCGCCATCACACCTCACTCCATCAAAAGTGCAAATAAGATCCATAATTCATGCTGTATGGCGGCGCTATGGCCAAGATAGAGTTGCACATCACCCCCACGAAGGCAACACCAACAGCCTTTTAGTTTTACCACTTTCATATCAATTAGTTTGCTCTGTTTCTCACATTATTTTATTTTGTAACTTTTATATCTATTAACTTGTATATGCAATCTCCACAACATGGGCCCACTCTTATTTGAAACTTCCACATCCCTACCTTTCTATGATCTGATGTATATATCTCTTATATCGTACTAAATTTATTCTCTACTATTCTTTCCTATTACCTTACAATTTAATCTTCACAACACGATTTTACCTTAAAGTCATATCCACTACCATACGTTCGATAATCTGTATATATCTCTTATATCGTACTAAATTTATTCTCTACTATTCTTTCCTATTACCTTAAAATTTAATCTTCACAACACGCTTTTACCTTAAAGTCATATCCACTACCATACGTTCGATAATCTGCCTTTTATTTTCCACTAATCTAAAGTTCCTCCCTACTTTACATTCCTACACAAATTTCACATCCCAGCAGGCCACTGTTAATTACCGTACAACTTTCTAATCTCATTTACTCTAATCAAACTGCAGTAGTCCACCAATATAGTTTATAATTACTTACTTTTCCTTAAAATATACTTCCATATCAAATTATATAGGTTCTTTGTTTATAATCTGATTTTGCTAATATACCAATACGGTAATTTATCTATTTTGTGCAAACTTTCACAATGTTCATACTAGATTTAAACATACAAATGAAACACTACAGGGTTTACAGTATTTATAACTTTAAAAACTATTATTCTTTAAACTTTCATCTTTCGTTTTCTACTAGGCTAATGTATTTTTCACCCATTTCCTAGTCTGACTAACATTAAACTCTTCTCTGCAATTTTTTTTTAACTTTCTAAACGTAACTTTTATAACCAGACTGCTATCGTTTATTACTTTCTCAGTTAATTTACCGCTCGGGATGACCCCCCTGCTGGGGCGGTTGCTGGCTGGCAGATGATGGGTCAGAATGGGGTAGATCAATGCTGCCATCAGTGTGTCCGAGTTTGACTTATTCCCAACGTTCAAGTTTATATGTTCAATTTTTCCTACATTTATATTCCTCAGTTTTTTGTATGTTCAAATATAACTTATCTGCAACACAAAATCAAATTTTCAGCTTTCAAAATTAGCCATTATTTTTACTGCATACTTAGCTTTCACCTCTGGGTGTAATTGCCAAACATATGTGGGTTTTGTACTATTACTGTATGCAACCTTTAACTTATATTCGAACTCTACTGACAAGCATTTGTAGTAAATACAAGGCAGCAAATGAAAAGTTACAATAACACTGAAAGCAGTGGGGGAAAAAAAATCCTGTCTACCTTCAAATCGTATAACTACCACAAACTGATACCTGTACCTGTTACTATTTTTTAAAGGTAAACTAACCTACTGTCCTTCATAAATACGATATTAGAAAGTTCAACATGAAACATATAGCAATTAGTATCATTAATGAAATAAGTTATTTAAAACCATGTTCAAAACTGGCCTAAGGTCTTTTACTGGCAACTTCTAATGGAGCAGGCTGACCTGAAAATCCAGTGGCACCAATAACAGCCCTCAAACAAACCCCACGGGAGAGTGGGTGGGTGCCCACGGGAGAGGCTGATGGATATAGCGAAACCGGATGCTCGTTCGTTCGTGTGTGTGTGTGTGTGCTATCTTGACAGACAGCATCTACGGTAGACCTACTCCGTGTTAACTTTACAAAACATGCTCTGTTTAGTACTATAATTTTATTACCATACCGTAGATAATTTCTTGGTATCTGTGACCGACTTCAAATACTAGTACTGTATTACTTT
Organism: Birgus latro; assembly: GCA_018397915.1. Taxonomy (NCBI): domain Eukaryota; kingdom Metazoa; phylum Arthropoda; class Malacostraca; order Decapoda; family Coenobitidae; genus Birgus; species Birgus latro. The sequence goes on along the minus strand of JAGKTI010006693.1, from coordinate 27,554 downwards.
TTCTTTAACATTTTCGTAAATAAAAGCAGCTTTTTCAATCTCGTAATGAAAAAGGATTAAACCCATTGGAAGACAACATCTGCAATCACCTTATCGAAATCACCCACAGGCAATAAATTCCAACTCAGAAAAATCATGTCCTCCCTGAATCTACTGCATATAAATCCAAGCGTTCACAAATTTATCACTACAAGTGACTATAACACGGTCGTGTAGGTCACTCCATCTGCCACCCAATCACCAAATTTCTATCACCACCATGTTCACTACAAATTTACCAATGAAGGGGATAAAAAAAAAAATGCTATCAAAATGAAACCCTGAAATTTCATGATCAAAGCTAACCCCTTTACTCCAATGACGCATTTTTATATTTCCTCCTTGCTACCGCACCTCCAGATGATTGTATTCGACTTCAAAAAGATATCCAGCAGTGAAGGAATTAATAAGGTTGTATCATCCCCACAGGTCGAAAACACGTCCTAAGCTATATATCTGAAGGGATCGAAAAAAATCAAAGGACACAAGGGAAACATACGTCTGAAGGAAGTGGTAGGCTATACAACAGAATGGTAGGGCTCTTCAAGCAACCCACACTAGAATCACAGGGTATCGTATATTGAAATATATTTCTAGAAGCAGGGATGACAAAAAAAAAATAAAAAAAATAAAAAAATAAGGTTGGAATAACCATAAATCCACACTACACTCCATAAATAATCGTAAACTGTCAATACAAGCGACCTAAATTACTGCTACCCACTTCAATAACTAGCTAGAGAGGAAAAGTAGTCGTAAAAGTGCCGGTTGATTCACATTAACCTTCGCGTTGTCGGAACCGAAATTCTTTTCTAACACCAAACGATAATAAACATATGACAGTAAGATACCAGGTAGGAGCCTGATAGTTAACTACGGTAATCATTAACCGTCACATGGTCAGAAAAACTCTAGTATTTTACTCCAGCTAACGCCAAACACTTTCATTCAGCCCAGTGCGTTACAGCAGCTCCAGCGTTAGTGCTGTAACCATTAATCTCCTCAAGGTGGCAACAACTTGTATTTCACCCCACCTAACGCCAAGCAATTTTATTCAGCTAGGGGCTTGTACACACTGTTTACCTCAGTTCAACTGGGCAAATTAGTTTGAACACGCCGGTTAGTGTGCGTGGCGCTCAAACCAGAGGGTTCCCAACATCCAGACTCTCAAACCAGCATATTCGAACCACTTTGCGCAGTTGGACTGATATTGAACACTGCGCTTAAGCTATGAGGCCCTTGGTCATAAGAGTCGACTCCACCAATGTTTTCGAGAATCAAGGTGAATTAGGAAACAATGAAACTCATCCAAACGGTGGTCAATAAATATGTGATCCGCTAGAAATTCACTTGCCGGTATCGGGGACGGCTCATTCTCCTGATGTGGGCTTGTGTAGCACCGGAAGTATGAAACAGATACATGATGCAGGAGACACTAATAATGCTGAACCGTCCACGCAAGGGAAGGGAAATTGCCCGGCGGAGTGGGAGTTATAATTATATGGACTATTCTGTATATTATTGCATCCAAAAATCTGAAAATCGTTAAAATGAATATCTACTTTCCACTCCTGTAACATGCCGGTATACTTTTTGCAACGATGTACTTGCATGCCAACGACTGAGCAAAAAATGACTGGGGAAAGGAAATAAGTAATCATAATAAAAATTTCCCCAACCTCCCTCATTTTCCCCTCCCCTCTTCCTCTTCTTTCCTCTCCTCCACATTTTCACATTCCTACTTTGTAAAACCTTAGCTCCTACCGTACGGGCATTATCTGCAAGATTTATTCAGAGTCCATGCTATATAAATGTAATAAACTTTTAATAAATACCTATGGCCATCATTCTCGCATCTTCCTAATACAGCCCTGATTTTAGTTCTCCTACTCTCAGCACATCAACGAGCCTGAGGAGTGGAGGAATGAGGAAGAAACTTGTGTAAAATCAAAGATGGCGTGACTCCAACTACGGGAATAATCCATCGTTGGACCAACACATCATTTCCACTAGTTCCAGCACTCAACTTAATACTATACTACCTCTGCGAAAGCCAGAGCACATAGAGAACTCAAAATGATATGAAAAGTGTAGGAATTATGTGAAAAACCAAAGAAAAAAACAATAACAAACCTCACCTCCTCTCTGCGTGAGAACACACCAGGACGCAACGTGCTTCTAAATGTATCCAAACTTTCGTACAATTCCCTTCCCCTCCCTCCCTCCACATTAACGTACTTACGTCATCGGGTTGATATATATATTTTTGAGGTTACATTTAACCATAAAACACACATGTGGTGAAAGCTAATGGTAACTAATGGACACTGTGGGCTTTTGTTGTGTGTCACTTCCGTTAGATGCTACTTGGGGTCACGAACCTCCCCTTTCTCCCGCTATCGTAATGTTTCACCCGCCCCGCGTACAATATAGATAGTCATCGTACACATGGCTATCTCCTCTCTTATCTTCCCGGTTTTCTTCAGGATGTTAGTAATTAGTATCATTATTTTTTTGTCGTTCGTTTGTCTCGTATCTTAGCTTCCTCTCTACTTTTTTATAATAATGTCAGAGGTTATTAAACTTTTTAGGGCGTCCGTTTTTTCTCACTTTAACTAGCATTGATAGATTAATTACAGCTGAAAGAGAAAAGGTGAAGGCTGGCAGGTTCGACGAAGAGAAAGCAATGCAAGAAAATGAAACTGCAAGAAATAAATGTAGAAATGCAAAAATATGGAAATAAAGACGAACAAGAGTATGGGAAGGGCGAGTCAAGAGGTGAGTGGACAACGAAAACGAGTACACTGCGTCGCGGTAGCATATATTAGAAGGAAACGGGTATGAGAATGGAATAGGACTGATAATCATAGGGAAAGGAACACTGGGAAAGAAAGGAACGAACAGAAAAAGGATAATAAAATACATAAAGGCAGGAAAATCATAATACAATAAAAACGAAGGATGCAAATAATAATAATAATAATAATAATAATAATAATAATAATAATAATAAAACTTAAAAACGAATTTTAAAAAGGGAAAATTAAAACTGATTAGCAATTTGAATCCAAACACTCAAAGGACATATAATCGAAAGAAGACACTGCCAAGAGGAAAACAAAACAAGTAAACAAAGAAAGAGCGGGAATTTCAAGCTAAAATTAATGATCCAAGAATGCTAGGGATGCTAAAATCTGAAACTGACGTCACTAGAAGTTCTCAAATCAAGGACCCGAGAACCCAGTAAATTCAGGCTAACATAAATCCTGGTAAATTCAAATTAACCAAAGACTCAAGAAATGCCGGGAACTTCAAACTAACAAACGACACAAATTACAAGCCATTAAAACGAATGAATAACATGCAGGAATTATCTAAGATACTGCCGGGAGAAAAAAATCAAACAACACAAATGAACAAAAAAAATCGCGGGGAATTCAAACGAACCAAAGATGCTTTACGGATCTAAGGAAATACAAAATAACAAATGGCATGCCGGTAAATTTAAATCATGAAAACGTAATGAAGAAATTCAAACTAACAAAAATTCAGACTAACCTAGAAAAATCCACCCAAATCGAAACAAATAAAAATACCAGAAATTTTTAACTAACAAAAGACGCTCTCAGGAAATTCAAGGTAACAAAAGAAACCTCGAGAGAGACTAACCAAACGCGGTCCAGGGAAAATCCATACCAAGGAAACGAGGGAAATATCAAAGGAAAGACTTGTGAGAGAAAGGAGAGCGCGGAGAGGAAGGGAGGAGACCCAGAGGCGGATTAATTAATAAGAAAGACCTGTTGCAAACTTCCTGCCTGTCCACCGCGTCTTTGTTGCAGGGGTTGCAGGATCAATGCACGGGAGATGAAAGAGAAAGAGAGAGAGAGAGAGAGAGAGAGAGAGAGAGAGAGAGAGAGAGAGAGAGAGAGAGAGAGAGAGAGAGAGAATTCAGTGCATATGCCATGCCTACACATGGATACTGTATACACACACACACACACACACACACACACAGTCCTTCATTTTTAGAATACCAATAATAAGAAGCAGTTTTGTTAGCATTACTAGCTTTCACCACTAGAAACTGAAGTTTGACCATAGCCGCGTCACATTACTATAATTTTTTTTTTCTGAGTTCCAACCGAGTTCGAAATCCCAAGACCGCGCTAGAGGCTTTTCGGTTGTGTAAAGCTAGCTACCTTGAAGTCCTGTCACCTCATATTAAATGCTCTGGACTTCAGTAAGCTAGCCTCAAAACCCTGCGCCCCGGAGATATGAGTCTGGATGATTTATGCTGCTTATTCATTTATATATCAAATAACCCGTAAAAACAGTCGTCCACCACTGTGAGGTGTACGAACATTCACTCATACATCCAGTGTAAGAGGTGTTTCTCAAGCTCAACACAAACGTCTAGAGGAGGCAAGAATAAATTGCAAGTACAATAAACCTTCGGTTGAAGGGGTTAAAGAGTGGTAGTTAGCAAAACGTTCTCTTACTTTTAAAAGGAAAAATTAAACCATGATGCTTTGCTGCCACCAGTTCTCACGTAGGTTACAAGTCTCTCTCTCTCTCTCCCCCTCTCTCTCTCCCTTGCGGACCAGTCAGACAGGAGCATCAGCTGACTCCTCTCCCTCAAGCTACGGATGTCTCCATAATTAAACTCGATTGACTAATAAACCTCAATTAAACTGGTTTGACGAATGACCTAAATCAGTCTTACCACCTCCCATCAATTAATTAATTAAATTAATTGAGATAAAAAAAAAAACGGAAACTTAACGTCCACTGTGATCGATAACTTTGGCACAGAACGATGCTTTATGGGAGGCGAGCACGACAACTGACTGATATTTTCACTTTTCTCATTCATTCGTCGCCACAAACAGGTTTCGGTGGTGCAGAGGTGCGATGCTTCCCCCTATTGACATTCTACACCTTGTCAACGTTCGACCCACGCTCCCAGAAACAGAAATACCCAGAGATGTGGTCAGTATATCCCTTTCTTTTCGTTGCTGGACGAATGAAGCGAGGGTTTCCGTTAGGTGGGAAGATCTGAATATCCTTTGGTCCATATTTTCGTTAACAAATTATTCGCATCATCTCTTCCTAAGCGATTTATTTTGTCAGTTGCATCTTAACAGACTTAAATGTTACTGATGCGGACATGTCGATATCTAAAAGGCATAAAGAGCATACAAGAGAATATTAAAATGTATGAGGCATAATATATAAAGACAGTACTGCAAAGTCTTAACACGCCGAAGAAAACACTTCTGTCAAATTTCGTCACTCCTAACCGAAATTCAGTTTATACTTATCTACTTTTATTATGGGGTTAATAAGAAGGAAATACGTAAACAGATTTAAAATGAAGATAATGGTAAAAGTATAGGTGTTTGGAGTTCCTTCCTGCCGACGTCGACATCTTGCCAAAAAATCCGTAACAGGAAATCGCTATCTTTCCCGTCTCCCTCCCTCCCCATCCCGCCAGCCTCCCTAATTATGTCGTGTCCAAATATGGGCGTGGGTGCGGGTGTGGGTCAAGGTGGAGAAGCCAGATGTGGGCGGGGGGAGGAGAGGGTGGTAGAATGAGGGTGGGTGACGGAGGGAATGTATGTGAGAAGGATAATAAAGTTCACAGGGTAGGAGTGGGTGGATAGGAGTGGGAGAGGTAGGGTGGAAGGGAAATGGAGTGCGACAGGAGTAAGAAAGGAGTGAAATGGAGTGGGATTGGAGAGGGCAGAGTGGGAAAATGAGTGGGAGTTGGAATGAGTACGTATGTGATTGGAGGTTGGATAGATTTCAGCGGATAGCAGTGAGCGAAGAGATCTGAGTGGTATGGGAGTAGGTGAGAGAGAGAGAGAGAGAGAGAGAGAGAGAGAGAGAGAGAGAGAGAGTATGCAGGTGTGTGTATGCAGGTGAATAGAAGAAAGTGTATAAGGGTGTGATGGATGTGTTAATGTATGAAAGTATGAGGGTGTATGACTCTGAATGAAGTGAGTAGCTGAATATGTAGGCGGATGTATGACAACGGATGTAAGTGTAGGTGAGTTTTTATGCAGTGGAAAGAAGTGTGTGGTTTTACAAAAGTATGGGCGAAAATGAAAGTAATAGTGTGAGCAGATATGTGTGAATATATGTTTGCGAGTGTATGAGGTGAATGTATGAAGGCGAGTGTATGCGGGTGAGGGGTCATGGGGGACATTGACCTAACACCCACCCACCCTCATACAACAGGAAGTGTTAAGTGCTATCTTTAAACTCATCTTAGAATCTCTCTCCCTCCTTCTTCCTCCTTTATTTTTACCTCTAACCTTTCTCCATTTTACTTTTCTACAACCATATTCTTTCCTTCCCTAATTTCCCTCTCATTTAGCTCCTTTACTACCAGAGGTTTGGTGGGAGCAAGGCAAGGAATCGAATGTCACTATTAGAGGTTTATATACTGTGTGNTATATATATATATATATATATGTATGTATGTATGTACGTACGTATATGTATATAAATTCATTGAGGTCCGCCTTCTTGGGCTGAATAAAACAGTCCGTAAGCAGCCAGAATAAAGTAAGTCGTCGTCACAGTAGAGCTAAGGGCTGGTTCTTTGTAATAAAGGTACTAAGACTGGTTCTAAGGGCTGTGATCTAATAAGGTCCGGTTTTAAGGGGCATCTCTTTGTCAGTAACACAAAGACTCCCAAAGCAGCACCTGCCTCCTGGTTTCCTACCTCCCGCCCCTGCTCTCTTTCCTTCCCAGCCCTCTCCCCCACTCTTACTTCATTCGCTTCCTGCTCTGCTTCCCTTTCTTTGCCTCACATTTTTTTTTCTTTCTGTCCCTCTTTCATCCTCTTCCCTGCTAATCTCTCACCGACTTTCTTCTCTTTTCAACTCTTCACTTTCTACACTCTTCTTACTTTCTTTTCTTCTATTTCCTTCCTTCCGCTCACATTTCTTCCATTCCCTATCCCCTTCTTACCCTAATCTCTCCTCGTACTCCCTTCTTTCCCGACTATCTTGCTTCTCTTCTTCCTCCTTCCTACCTCCCTCCCTCACGATCTTCTCTCCCTCCTTCCCCTTCCCCCCTCACTATCCTCATCTCTCTCTCCCTCCCTCCTCCCCTTCCACACTCTCTTTTCTTCCTCCATGCCGGCTGCAATATCCCCTCTCCGCCCACCCAGTACCCACAGAACAAATATCAGACAAACGGAGGAAACAAGAGCGACAGAACAAAGAAAATGAATAACTGTCTATATTTCCTACCAGCATCACCTTAGCCGTTACCCGTATTGTGCCGGCATCATTAGCGACGTGTTGTAATGCCAGCAGGTTCGGGAGACAAAACAAAGACGACGAAAATATATATTACCAAAAATACGTAACATAATTTAATAATAATTTTACCCGAATTCCCTGATATTCAAGTGGTGGGTAGGATCCAGAAACATGAAAATGAAAGCCTCGAAGTCGTAGCTATTTTTTTTTTTTTTTAATGCCTTGGACTTAGTTGATGTCCGCACCTTTATCCGGATCCGCACCAAAATTTAATGGAGTCTATTCTGGGCCAAGGCCCATTCTTCTACCAAGTTTCGTGGAAATTCGTCCAGTAGTTTTTATGTAATCTTGCTCACAAACCATCCAACAAACAAACGGACAGGGGTGAAAACATAACCTCCTGGGCGGAGGTAATAATTACTGAAAACGATATGTCGAAGGTCCCAGTGTTAATTGATACATGGCCCATTGACTGGACAGTTAGTAATTTACATTACTATGGTTTTCTGGCTCCTGTTTTCAGTTATGTTCATGCCCCTATAGAGAGAAATTGGTCTAGGATGGTGACGAATAAATTTACAAATTATGGTCATTAAGGATATCTCATTTCTGTATACTCATAGTAAAATTCTGGTGCAAATTATACATCATCTAATCTTTCTCCATAAGCAGCGTAGGAGCCCCCAGTTAGGCAAGTTAGTCCAGACATTTAAGATCAGTGACCAGCCTCACTCATCCCTGAGTGACATTATGTGAGCAACAAACCCCAACCACCCCGTGGATATAATCCTGCTCTGGCTTAATATGACTGGAACACTTAAATACCCACTACACCACCAGGCGCCATAGTTTGGTTATATGGTTACCACCTAGCATAGCAAATGGTTTCATGTACAGGAAACCAATACACTCTATGCTATTTCCATATGCCATATCTTACCATATTTTTCCACATATCCTGGTCTTCTTTCTTCCTCCAGCATACAGAACTTCCTTATTTGGCAATAACACATAGCAGCTTGGTCAATTCATACACGGGTGATGAAACGTCAGCTGATTTCTTAACTGGCAATGGCTATGCTCTGCATGATATTATACCATCTGAACCCACTTCCCACTAGCATCCAACTAGCACAGTTTTTATATTTTCCTGGGTACGACAAATGAGAGTGTAAATATGTCCACTTTCATATGTCATTCTAAGCTTCTAGTGCTACTGGAGATAAAGACATGTTCCTCTGACGTATCGAGTACTACCCACACTACCATATGATTCTTCTGATTTACCAAGAGTACTATCCACACTATTGTGATTCCTTTGACATATCAGGTGTATTGCCTACACTACTGTCTGATTCCTTTGACTTATCAAGAGTACTACCCACACTACTGTATGATTCTTCTGACTTAATCAAGAGTACTACCCACACTACTGTATGATTCCTCTGACTTAATCAAGAGTACTTACTACCCACACTACTGTACAATTCTTCTGACTTGGTCAAGAGTACTACCCACACTACTATATGAGTCCTCTGACATAACAAGAGTACTACCCACACTACTGTATGATTCCTCTGACTTATCAAGAGTACTTCCCACACTACTGTACAATGCTCTAACCCCTGACCTAACCTGAAAGCCAGTCCAAAGATTCATTCTGCCATACAGCATGATGAGTAGCCTATTCAGGGGAAGATCTTTCTCTATTCCAACAAATGATGTACCGGTATATGCACGTCAACACTAAGGCTGTAACACACACGTTCTGTCCAGTGAGTTCACCAATATCTGTAGGATAGTAACAACATTTAAATCAACTTGAACCCAAGAATGCATTTCTTTTTCCAATTATTCTTGCTATAACTAAATGATAATACTGTAGTTTAGAGGAGACATTTTGTTGTAATGGAGAAAATGGTGGCTAAACTCATCCTAGTTTGGAAAGTCAGTGCTAAAGCAATGAAATCCTCAAGATATAGCAAGAACATAATTTTTAAAAAGTCACTTGAATGGAGTGGAGTACACCATAAGCACTGAAAGGTAAAAAAGAAAATCAGGTCTTAATATACAACATTTATTTATTTAACTAGATGAATGACTGGAAATGTCGGCTGACCTCTGACCTCCGACACACTGACCACTTAGTGAACATTTCCCAGTGGTCCCCCTCACTTTAGTCTGCTTTATAATAACATAAGATGATGTGGATTTCGAGCAAAGAGAGGAAAAGAGAAATGATATATTTGATACTGATACTTAGTTTAAAAATTCCTGAGGTGTACATGTCTATATGAAAAAAAGAAATAATATGATTTAAAGGTAAACAATATCATTCACTGGGTCCCATGTGGGAGTACAATGGAGGGGAAAAAAAAAAATCTCATAACTGTATTACTGAGGATAATGGAGAAAGTAAATCAAATAATGAAAAAATATATCAGTCAGTGGTTCATGAGAGGGCTTGGTTAGAGAGAGAGAAAATACATATCATACACTACTTATACATATACAGGTAAAATTAATTAATGAAGGGTTGGGTTGGCTTTGGTGTAGAGCGATAATCTTCACGGTCACTGAGAAAGTGGCGTCAGGCAGAACAACCTTCCCCAATGAAAAAAAATAAAATAGAAAAACAAATGAAGTCTGGGGAAAGCTAACATTAGGACATTACATGGAAATGCTGGGCAAAATAATAAGATAAAATCCATGAGGGTAACATGAACTGATCATGAAAGTAGCTGAATCTAAAATAAATGAAAATATATGAAACAAACTGACTGCCTTTTAGCACAGTTATTCCTGAAGACACTGGCAGTTTACTGGTCCTGTGAATTGGTATTTTATCTGGTTCCAGATACAGCTCAGAAACTGTGATAATAGAAACACTTCACTCGGTTTATTCTCATTAACACAGCCCAACACCTAAGGGCCCATCGAATCAAATACCGTTACATTAGCTTCTACAAACAAAATTTTCTTACAATTTCTTTTCATTCTACACTAAAGGCACATTTTATATTACTGTACTTATAACTAATTTGTTTTGAGAATCCAGTCCATAAATATTGTGCTATAAGTGACTGAACAGAATAATGAAAAGCATGCTGGTATCTAACCGAGTCCTCTGGTTTTACGAAGCTATCATCATCAACATGGCCAACGCAACTATCATATGGTGAAAAATGATTATCCAAAGCATCTGGACCTAAAAAAATATATAATCCCTGGATATAAAGTTTGGACAAGCAAATTAAAACTGGCCATCAGAAAACATGGAAGAACTATCGAGTCGCCTTGCCGTGCTCTTCTTGTTTTTACGACACGCTGGCTGCTGGTTGGCAGGGGCCTCAAAGGAAACAGATTTGGACAGCTCATATGTACACAATGCACTGGAAGATTATTAAACTCAGTTCCTGACTATATTAAACCACTCCACTGCAATGATGCCTTTGAAAATAAAAACTTATGTCTACCTCACCTATTTCTTTGGGGGGGGGGTTGAGGATGATGATGAAAAGGGCCTTTCATTGTTAAGTGATATGAAACAATCTTCCTGTATTTACCCCTCTGTTCATTGGATTTTACATTCTATTCCAACCACCATCAGACAATTTTATCATCTGAACAAAGAGCCCTTCAAAGTGAAGTGGTTAAACTGGATAAGGACTCAGAGGAAACCCAAATGGTTGCACACAAAACACAGGCACTACCAGTACAAAAAGTAGCCTAAAAAATACCATACATGTCAGCACTAGCACAGGTGTCAATTATTCTATGCAGCTGTCCAATTCCTTAAGCTGTGAGACCTCTGAATTTTTCACCTTTTAGTGACATATTAAAGGTTCAAAAAGCTGTTTATTATATCTATGGTATATAGTATACTAGGCATATTCCTTAAGCGGTCTATGGTGAAGAACTTGTACACTGGTTAGGTGAATAACACAAACTTGTCAAGTAGGAGAGGGGGCGACAGAATAAGAAACCATTATTATGCTATAACTTGTCACCTCACCAAAAATAATATACATACAGTAAAGCCATTTCTTCATACTTTACCCCTACAACAAGGTACTGTCAAATGTTAAAAGAATGCTACAGCAGAGGGTAAGAATAGCCTGTAAAATATACATAAATAAAATTACCACCTAGACCAAAGAAATGGAAAGTGATTACAGACACTTAAAAAGAGAGAGAGACAGACAGACAGAGACAATAGCTACTAAGCAATATAAGGGCTCAGTAAGAAGAAATATAATGGCCAAACGGAAAGTCTCACTATAGTCTGCGTAAACAACCATCGTCAAACTCTTACAAAGCATGTCCAGAGAAAGACTGAAGATGAAACACAAAATGGGAGACAAAAACTAAGGTGAGAAAATGCGCAAAAGACATAACAACAAAAGATCAGGAAAACTCATGGTGAAAACACAAAGAAAAATGCAAAAACAACAAAAATTAAAGGAAACAAAAGAAGGAAGATGAAAATCAAGATCAACATACACATAAATACAGAAAATCGAAGGAGAAACATGGAATGAGAAAAATGAAAGAGGAGTAGAAGAAGCAAATGATAAATAAAAATTACTCTGCTTAGAGAGACACTACAAGAGAAGTCACTATGACAAAAATCACATCAGGAATTCAATATACAAAAAATGAGAGAAACTATATATAAAAAATGAGACTTAATGGCAAAAAATAATAATGGTGATAATGCAGATAATACAACTATACATATAAGGGTTAATACACATGGGGCATAGTCAATCACACACACAAACACACACACATAAATCATTCCTATGCACACACCACACGCTTATAACTTTACGCACAGGCACAGACGAGTTCAATTTCACTTTGTCTATAAGTGTTCTGATGAAGCAGTAAGCGTGCATATACCTAGACATTGTTATAAGTCTGCTGACACAAAAAAGAACTGTGCAAAAAAATATTTGTGTGATATGAGTTAACGTAAATCTATTTCCCGCATTTCTTGCAAAAAATATACTGCATATATCTTAATTATAACTCGATACGAAGCAGGCTTACATATTATTTTCTTTTACTATTTCTACAGCAGTTTTATTTTCTCACTATTAATCTTTTTATCTTTTATTAAGCACCATATAATGTACACTCGAGCCACCGCAATTGTTCAAAAGCTCTCATAACTTCCCCACAAATTTGCTGGGGTTATGATCATCAGAATAATTTCATTGGTGAGCTCTCTTACTCTTTCAGGCAATTATGCTCCCTTGCACTCAACAACACAAATTTTAGGCATAAGAGTTCATGATCTATCTACTGAAACTGTTCAACTTGTAAATTCACACTTTTGGAGCTAGCTTACCTTTGTGAACAAAAGCTTTAAATTTTTGTCTGGCCAATGAAAGTCTGACAGATGTCTTCAGCTTTTCCACAATGCATGACTCCAAACAGGCTTCCAGGCCACTTTTCATTCCTGCACACTCCATATGGCACATTCTGTATCCACATGTGTGTGTATCGCTCCACTTGTCACCCTCCAATTCCACATCACGCAGCCTCCGCCCAAGGATTGAAGAAGCTGGGGTGGAATGTTTTCCATCTCTTCTCCCAGTTCTAATTTTCTCAATCTTCTCTATGGTCTAGTTTCCTTGCTTCTCTTGTACTTATTTCACTGTTTTCTAGTCACATTTATGTATTTCAATGTCTAGTCAATGAATTTTAATAAAATATTTTGTCATGCACACTTCTGTTCAACACTTATCCACATTTTTTTACTTTGTTTTTCACAACAACAAACTTGAGAGCACCCTGGTAACCCACTCATCCTCTGCTGGCACTCCTCCTGGACTCCACTGCACCATCGAGATAAAATTGTGAGGACAAGGACCATATCTCAGCTGGGACACATCACAATCACTACTTCACCTAAGGATAAAAAGTTCAAGTTACTACTATTAGTATATTATGGATGGCCTAACTTTAAGGAAAGATTAAGCTACTTTTCACCTGTGGATAATGCACTTAAATGGCTATTATCATATTCAGAATGACAAATACACTTCAGTGAAGAGGGTGAGCTACTATTCATTCCAAAGATGGTAATGAACATAGTGCAGAGTATACATTACACTAAGGTGGTTCCCTTTTCTGTACTAAGAATTCAAGATGGAAAGTTCCTTCCACATACCTGAATTTTTTTACCTGACACTTCAACACACCCATCAACATGTCACCAAACTCTACCTTCATATCACCCAAACTTCATTATCTCACACTTTAGTTTTCTCTTTCATCAACTAAATTCTTTTCCATTCTCCAACTTTCTACAGACAATCCATCACTCCACCCACCAACTCTTCCTACTCCACCAACAACTACTTGCTCCTCGTCCAACATTTCCTGTACAGTGAACCACTGCACTGACCTATCCATCATCACATGCATCCCTTAATTATGACACAGCACAAACCCTGGAGAAAGTAGTTATGTGTGATTTAGCTATTATTCTGTAAGGTTTCTCCACTCCCATTCTTTCCACTCATCCAATACAATACTTCAACTGTAATTATCTCATCAATTATCTTATCAAATAAATGCCATGATGCTACATAAACTTGCAACACATCTTTAATCCATCATCAAAGCAATACACAGCCTCCTCTCATTGTCCATCACAGAAGCACCAATACTGTCAAATATGAAACCTATCACAAACAGAATTTTATCAAATTACTGAACTTTCTTAGCTAATGCAATGTACACACCATCAACTCACCCTCAATCCAGTGCATCACTATTCTTTAGTTACCAATCACAAAAATATTGCACATTACATAATCTTATCTTCAATTATGTACAGTGACTATACTCATATAACTCATCATGCACAAAACACAAACTCACTCACACCACCACACACCACTGCAACTCACCACATCAAATCCAATGATCCACTCTGCCACCCCCTCGCGTACCTCAGCTTATACGATGTCCACTCGCAGTCTTCGGGTTCCCTAAGGTCAGCAACGGCAATGGAGTGTGATCGTTGGAGTGGCTTGCGCTTGATGGGCCGTTCGCCGGTTCCGCAGTAGGGGACCTCACAGTACGGGATGGAGTTGTATGGCACGTGGTGGTACGCTATCTTCTTACGGGGGATGGGGCTGTATTGAACCTGGCGGGAGACGGTCATATCACACAGTTAGGACAGTAACAGAACCTCAGATGTTACAACAATTAGGACAATGATAGAAGAGCCTTAAACGCAATACAATGGTTATATCTGCAGCTTGAAAAATGTAAACATGCAGCCCTCAATAAATGCCAGGGATGTTTCAAAATATCAATGTATTTCATACAACTGGCACTCTTTAAGTATGCGAAAGCAGGAAAAAAGCCTTATACATAGCACTGTTATTTTAACATGTAGTTTCTCTGTGATACAGTATGGACTTATTTTTAAAAAATAACATCAGAAAAGGTGACATGCCAATCTGTAATGCAAGGAAGAATGATACTATTTTACAAGTGCAGCATGAGCTAGTGTTAAATGGCTTAGGTTTGTGAGGCAGAGTTAAGATCAAAGGAAAGACTGATGACAATGGATGCATGACCAATATCAGTGGGCAGTTTAGTGTTACCTGTACTGCACTTTTAAGTTTCTGTTTTTCAATTTCATCCATCTCATTTATTAGCATACAATGGTGTAGGCTGAGGTAAATAAAAATATACCTAAAATAAAGATAAAAAATTATTACAACATACAACAAAAACAGGTTTGTCTGCATTTATCTGAAGAAAAGCAAACCTGTATATAGTGTAAAGGTATAAGGGAAGAGGGATGACTGGGAAGGGGGAAAGGGAGAGGAGAAAAAAAGGAGGGGGAGAGTAGGGAGTGGACTGAAGAGGGAAGGGGAGGAGGAGAGACTGAGTGTGTAGAGAGAAAGAAGGAGGGAAGAAAAGAGGAATAGGAGGGACCAGTTCTAAGAAGGGATGAGTTGAACTGACTGTTGCAAATGAGGGAAATGGAAGAGACAGAAGTGCAGGGAAAGACAAGTGAGGGAAAGGGGGCAAGGGGACATAACATGAAGAAAAGGGAATGAAAAGAAAGATGGATAATAGGAGGAGGAATGATAGGAAGGAGGTCAAATTCCAAGAACGGTTGAGTTGGGGTTGAAGTGCAGAAAAAGATTTTGGGGAGAAGAGTGGGAAAGAGGAAAAGTGAATGAGGAAAGGGAAATGGGAAAAAAAGAAAGGCAAGAAAAGGGAAGACAAGAATGAGGAATAGAAAGGAGTAGGAAAAGGTGGGAGAGGAAATGAAGAAAAAAGGGGTGTGAAACGATGAAGGAAAGAAGGAAGGGCAAGTACTGTGGGAGAAGAGAAATGGTAGAGAGCATAAGGGAGGGAGGGAAAGCAGGGGATCAAGTTCCAAGAAGGGGTACAGAAGGATGGTTTAGGGAAGTGGAAAGGAAATGGTTAGCTTCCAGGTGCAATAATGGCAGAGTAGAAAAGGAGTGAAACGTTTATTATACCTGTCCTCTTAAATGCTATGTAATCTGTACCCTCTTAGTCAATGTGCTTTACACTTCTAGGGTTTGGCTGTAATGACACGAAATTCCAACCCACCCAATTTGCTGCCAATTTATTTACCAAGATCCCATTAGGTTTTGACACACTGTGAGAACAGTACCTTACTGATCTCGAGTTCTATCATTAACACTTTATATAAAAAAATAATAATAATAAGTACTGAAGTAGAACCAACTGAATGTAAGTATGGCAACTTTGGGAAGGTCCATAAAGAAATTTCGCACGGGATGGCAGCTCTACCATACACGTTTATAGTACACTAGGTGGGTACTGCAGGGCAAACGATCTTGCAGAGCAGAGTAACACCTCTTTCTCTCACTGAGGAAATGATCTGCCCCCACACAATGCTACATGCAAAGTTGTGGGAGGCTTTCGTTTATGAGCAGCTCAAGAACGTCCTTCTCAAGCTGAATTTAATCGTCAGAGAAGTCAGAAAAAAAATGTCCTCACAATCAAAGGGTTAAAGTGTAGAATATGTGCATGCCGTATGGTGTGATATCGACATGCTGTACTAGCTGTGTGTGTGTGTGTGTGTGTGTGTGTGTGTGTGTGTGTGTGTGTGTGTGTGTGTGTGTGTGTGTGTAACGGGTATGCCTCACCATGACAGTGCCAACCTTCTGGTACGAGATGTCAAGGTACTGTATCTCCTGGCATGGCAGTAAGTCCAGTGGCCTCTTCACCGATCCACTTGTGCGCCGCAGTGTACAAGACGAGCCCAGAGCCGCAGCCGCAGCACCCGTGGCGGCGGCAGCAGCAGTGGCGGAGAGTCTGCCCCCGCCGCTGCCTCCACCACCACCAACACCACCACCACCGCAGCCCTTGTGTCGCGCGGACTTGGGGCAGTTGTTGTTGTTGTTTGCTGTGGATGTGTTGTTGTTCTCTTCATCGTCATCACCATCCTCCTCCTCCTCTTCCCTGCAAGGATAAACAAAAAGGAAGGGTTGAGGATATGATGCAGGGTTTCTCACACACACAAACAATCATCACCATCACTGTAATAATCCACTCACACATTACCATACACACAACCTCCCTCTCATATCTTTTCTGTATCAGTCCCCACCCTTTATCTAGCAATCTTACCAACTATCCATCCATCTCCTTATCTACCTATCTCACTCGTCTCAGCTAACGAGGCGTGGGGGGTTGTTAAAGAGATAGGCCGCCATTGTTGCTGACGTCGCTTCCGTTCACCTAGCTTAGACTACGGACGGGTGGGTGGATGAGTATGGGGATGAATATAGATGAGAATGGGAGAAAATCAGTCCTAGCGTGAGGCGGAATGGGTATCATAATAATACAGTAATAATAATAATAAATCAAAACAGTATGAAGAGGGAAGCAAGCGTATGGATAGAATTTGAGTAAGCAGATGTGTGGATGAGATGTAGGTAGTGGAACAGAGGACAGTGGGTGGAGGAAGAAGCTGGAGAGTGGACACCGAATACTGGACAGGTGGAAAGTGGATGAAGTAATGGGTTGTTGGCTGAGTGGGTGGGCACTGGACTGGTGACTAGGAGGGTGGAATGGAAGGGGTAAGTGGATATGGGGAGGTTAGTGAGAACTGGATAGACAGGAAGTGTAATGAATGGGTAGGAAGTGGAGAGGACAGGCAGGTAATGGAGTAGGTAAATAGGCACGCAGGGAGGGGTGGAAGGAGGGAGGTAGATATGTAAGTAGCTAGGGGAGGAAGAAAGGAGGTAGAGGGTTAAGTAGGTAGAGGTGGTGGGAGAGTAGTAGACAGGTAAGTAGGTAGGAAAGTAAGGAGGGAAGGAGGCAGATAGGTAAGTAGGTAGATCGGCCATGGAGTGGGCAGCGGAAGGTGTAAGTACGCGGGGAGTGGGCATGCAGGGTGGAGGGTGAGGAAGGGAGGTACCGGATAAGGTGGAGTAGGAGGAAATGAATAGGTGATAAGAGGGGTTAGGGTGGAGGGTAAGGCAGGCACTAAGGTGGAGTGAGATGAAACGGACAGGTGGAACGAGCCCATGAAAATGTAGGAAGTGCGGTGGAGTGTTGGTGAGGAGGTGGAGTGGAGTGATACGGATAGGCATAGGACGGAGTGCATTACTAAGTAGCGATGTGGGGAAGCGGGTGGGGACAGATTGGTGGTGGAAGCAAAAATGTGTAGAAAGACGGTGGGGCGGTGGAGAGGGGTTATGTGGATACGTCAGAGGTGGAGTGGATTAGGTACCCGGACAGTGGGCAAGCAAGTGGGGAGAGGGAAGGGATATGTGGAAGAGGGTGTGGTGCAGACAGAGTATGGAGGGGTTAGGCGTAGGACTAGGGGATGCAGCCGGGGGTAGGAAGGAAGGGGTTGGGTAAATACGGTGTGGGTGAGGGAGACTATGGAAGGGTGAGGATGGGGGAGGAGAGGAGTATGTGGAGAGGGGTGTGGTGCTGATAGGTTAAGGAAGGGTGTGGCGTGGGTAGTGGGGGGGATGGGGGAGGGGTAGATAAGGGGTGGGGGTGGGGAGGGGTGGAGTGGAGTGGGTGTGGTCAAGGGTGGGGTCAATAACCGGACCACATGAGTTATCCCACCCCCGACCCCCACCCCCTCTCTCTTGCTGGGTACACTCTCTCACTCTCCCTATTCTCTCTCTCTCTGACCTACCCTAACTTTCTTCTACGTATTTCAGCATCCTCCTTCCACTGTCATCTTACTCCCTCCTCCCCCTCCACCTGTCTGAAATCCCTCGCTCTCCGTATCATTCGGTTTCCTTCACTACTGTCTTTTACGCCCCCCTCCCGCATCTTTCGCTACTTTTACTTTTCATACTCTATAAATTTACTCTTATCGTCAGAATGCTTGTAACTACCCTAATGCGCTCTCTCTCTCTCTCTCTCTCTCTCTCTCCGGAAGCTCCAACGGTACCTCCCTCTAGCACCCAATATTTACAAAGATAAGGGATCGGAACTGTCTCGAGTCGTCCCAGTATCATGAATACGGACACTGGCATTTTCCCATTCCTCTCGTGCAGAGTTAACATCAGATAATCAGATAAAAATAAACATATTGAAACAAGGCTCCGATCACAACGGTAAGTATGTACATTAAAGAACAATAAAAGGAAAATGCTTTTTATAGTTCAAAGTAGTAACATTCAACGACAATAAAAAAGGAAAGAAATATACAGGAAAACAGTGAATTAGGAATTGAGATATGAGGAGGGGGACCACAGAAAGCCACTAGGCCTTCGGAGATGATGATAAAATCACCACTATTCTAAATACCTATTCCCAGTACTTTTTGTGGCCTACGCTATGCAGGGTTGAAACACACACAAATAATAACAATAAGCTAAAGCATGAGAACCTATAATCAAGAGTGCCAAGTAAATAGACCATTCATACAGTACACTCGCTCATCAGTAGCACTTTCCAACTTTCAAGATTAATGTGATATATAGGAAACAGCTCTTTGAATGCATTTTTTTAAGGTGAAAAAGACAAGTGCATCAATAAAGAAACTGAAGTTAACTGAAGAAGTAGGAGGATAAGGAGGTGACAATGAGGGTGTGAACGGTAAATGTTGAGAAAACACACTAACTGCACAAGTGAAGAGAAGTGTATGGTGTTAATAAAACTAATACTGGATATCTAATGTAGCCTACAGTAGGGAGTATGCAAGTATTAGGAAGTGGAAGGCAAGGTGTCAGGAAGTATATGGTATGAGGACATGAGAAAATATAAGGGATGGTGTTGTGAGGAGTGTTGGGAGTGTGGGAGAGCGGGATGAAGTGTACGGGAGCGAAGGCAGGGTGTCTGGGTGTTGTTCATGTCGTGGCTTCAGGCTCATCTGAACGTGAACCCAGTGGACTAAAGGCTAACGTTGCCCTTCTCCTGTAGTCTGCCATCCTCATTTCAGTGGATAGGCAGCGAGGTGAGGGACGATATAACCGAGTAGCCAGGTAGCCCAGTTATATAGGAGCCACCGTGCGAAGGATGAGGGTGTAAGGCAGTGTATGGGGGTGCTGGATACTATAAGGAAGGTTCTGTATACTGTAGAGTGTAAGGTGTAGATAAGCAGGGGAGAGGTGAGGGAGCGCTACAGAAGTACCGTAAGTGGCAGGGGGTAGCAGGGTATAAGGAGGAGGGAAAGAGATGAAAAGGAAAGAAAATCGGGAAGGAGAAACAACAATGTAGACAGTGGGGAAGGAGAGGGGAGAGGAAGAAAGGAAAGGAGGAGAAGCAAGAGGGGAGGAGGCTGGGGAATGAAGGGGTAAGAGGGAAGAGATTGAGGAAGGAAGGGTTTGGGGGACTGAAGGTAAAAGAAACAAAGTACAGAGAACATGGGGAAGAGGAGGAGAAAGAGAGGAAAGAAAAAAAGGGGGGAAAGGAGGAAGAGAAGGTGAAGGGGATGAAAGAGGCAAGAAAATGAAGAGATGAGAGAAGGAAGGAATGAAGGGGAGACAAATCTAGAGAAGCGAGGGTGATAAGAGTAGGGAAGGAGGGGATTGGGGGAGGGTTAGGTAGGGGAGAAGCTGGAGGGGGACTAGGGAGGGGGAAAATGGTAGAGGATTTTAAGAAGGGGGGGGAATGTAAAGCAAGGAAGAAGGTAGGTGGGAAAAGGGGTGAGAGACAGGGGGGGATAGGGAGAGGAGACAGCCGAGAAGGGATGGGTAGGAGAGGGACTAAAGGGGACAGAGGATGTAAGTGGGGAGATGGCAGGAGAGAGAATACGGGGTGAAAGACGGACAAGAGGGGAAGGGGTAGGTAAGGGAAGAGGAAAGGGACGGGTAGGGGGAGGAATATAGGGGGTAGGGGATGTAAGTGGGGGTGTAGGGTAGAGGGACAGTCGCCCTTGCCCCAGGCTGAGTTATACCTGGGTACCTCCCTTACCTGTCTGCCAATGCCCCTCACACACACACCTGCCTCACGATGTTGTACAGGTGTGTGTGTGTGTGTGTGTGAACTTCCTCACTCTCACACACCTACCAAGCTACCATACAGGTGTGCTACTTCCCTTCCTATCTCTCACTCACACACCTGTCCAAAACACCTGCACCTTCTGTATCTCTCTTTCCCTCCCTCTCTCACACAGACAGACACACCTGTCGCACACCAGCTCACACACCTGTTAACCTCCTCCCCATCTGCCTTGAGGGAAGAGGTGTGGGGGGAGGAGGGGGGTGAAAATAACCTAAAATCGCCCTGTGAGAAAAGCCCTCGGGTAGTACACACACACACAGTCATTTGTAAACACCTTATCACGCGAACGTAATCACTCCCACACACATATATATTTACCTCAACAAGTTTACATACACCATCACTCCTACACATTAATGTATCCCTTTCCTTACAAATACAGTAAATACCCTCAATTCTATACACACTTGCGCACATTCTACACATACATCAACATATCTACTTGCACACGCACACATTCTCGCAATACATATGCACAAATTTCTCCACCACACACACACGACCGCACGCGAGCGTCTAATACTCAATACTGGTGCCAGACATAATAATTCTCAGTCAATTTTCTCTCTCATGCAGTACGCAGGGAGAAGAAAGGGGAGAGGAAGCGAGAGGAGAGCATAGGAGGGAAGGGAGGACACGGGAAGGTGATTATGAGTAAAAATTCCCCGAGAGATGAGAAAAAAAAAAAAAAAAAGGAAAGGCGAGAAGGGAATGGGAAGACGGCAAAAATGGTGAGCGAGCAGAGGGGGGAGGATGCAATGGAAGGAACAGCAATGGAAAAAATAGAGAGGAATGAGGGAGTAAAAAAAGGAAGGGTAAACAAACAGTAACTGATCTGGTTCTTTCGTGGCTGTTTGGTATAAGGTGGGTTATAACTAACAAGCTAGGGAAAGTATGGAGGAGAGGGAAGGGGATAGAAAAGTGAAGGAAAGCAGTGGGATACGGGAGCGAAGGTAGGAATGGGAGAAGGGGAAGGGGGGAGGGAGTAAATCCTATCCTCCCAGCCCTTTACCTCTGCTTCACCTTCATTCATTCATTCTTTCTCTCCTTATCACTAAAAAACAATAAAGATAACCAGAGGAGGTGAACGAATAAGGAGAAGGAAGTGGACTGGTGAAAGTGGGAGTGGCAGAGGGAGAAACGCGAAGAGAAGTTAGGGTAAGACTTGAAGAGAAGAGAAAAAAGGGGAAAATTGAAAAGAGTAGAAACGACAGTAATAAAGTATGGGAGAAGAAAATAAAAGAGAAGGGAAGAAGAGACGAGAGATGGGAAGAAAAGGAGCAAAAAGACCGATACTGAAGAAAACAAGGAGAGAACTAGGATTGGAAAATAAAGACTTAAAAGATGGAAGATGAATGACGAAATGAAAAGAGAAAGGACAGAAGACGAGAAAGGATAAAGAGAAGAGACAGAAGAAGACGAGAAAGGATAAGGAGAAGGGACAGAAGAAGACGAGAGAGGATAAAGAGAAGGGACAGAAGAAGACGAGAAAGGACAACAAAAGGAGAGGAGAGGGGAGAGGATAGGAGATAAAAGCGAGGAGACGAAAAAAGAGTACAGAGTGGAAGAGAAGAGTACGGGAACAGAGAAGAACTGCAAGGTAAAGTACACAGGAGGGGAACAGAACAAAGCACAGAACAGGAGTAGAACAAAGTAAAGAAGAGTAGAAGAGAGTACAGCAGAGCAGAGGAGTCAGCTGTTGGGTGGTCAGAGGTAATGGTTCGAAAGATTAATGTGTTCCTCCTCCTTTCTTCCTTCTCCTCTTTCCTCTTCTTCCTCCTCCCCTTTCCTTCTATCTACACCAAACTCCTCACCTTTAATCCTCCTTCAGGTTCATTTTCCTCTCTCCCTCTTCTTCCCTTTCTCCTGGTCCGACGTCTATCATTTTCTTTTCCTACTCCTCTTCCTTCTCTCTATTCCCATTTCTCTCACGTTTTTTGCTTCTCTTCTTTTTCTCCTTCCTCTTCCTTCTTTTCAACTTATTCCCATTGTGTCTTTCTCTTTTTCCTCTCAATTGAGTTCTCTTCTTCACCTACAGCCTTTTGACATAATTCCTTGAGAGAGAGAGAGAGAGAGAGAGAGAGAGAGAGAGAAGAGGGAAAATATGTGAATAACCAAGTAAGAAAATGTGTGTACAGAAAAGTACCGTAAGAAGGTGAGTGAACAGCATGAAATAAAGAGTAACAAATGAATGAATGAATCAGTAGGTGAATAAACAAGTAGCTACAGCAGGGCTATCCGAGAATAATCGATAAATAAAATGCTGTATACATTAAACTGGTGACCTTACCCCTTCTTCTTAGCGTGGTCCGGCTCTGAGTCCGATGAAGGCTGGTAGAGTCCGTCATCATCGTCCTTATCAGTGAAGTCCAAGCAGCGGGCCGCCCTCAGGTTCCGGCCCATAGAGTTGTCTCCAGTGCGGGCTGTGGGCAAAGGTACCATCAAATTAACACCCGGTAGAAATAGGTTAATATAATGTAAAAATAAATGTAAACAATGCAGTACAGATAAGTAAATATAACACACACACAACAGACAGATACAACACGGTAAAACTATCTGTTAAGTCCAGTTACAGGGACATAAACTAGCAATAACACAAGCATGCGTAATTATGAAAGATGAAAAAATCCACATTATCTGAACAACTGAGTAAAGGAACATCATTAAACTAAGACGAAAATAACAAACACAATTTCAAACCCTTATTTATAGTATGTCCATTACAGTGCTTTATTCAAGTTAACCGAAGTCAATTTAATCGAAATACGAAAAAATCTGTAGCAGCCAAAGGGGAAATGAAGGATATGGAGCGGTTAAGGATGAGAAACGGTTAACATACATACACACACACACACAGGACTGCATCAACGGAGGGCCCTGGTTGCAACACAAGGGGGAGGAGGAAAAAATTAGGTCAACGGAGGGGAAAGAACGGTTACGGGGATAAAGGAACACGAGAGAGAGAGAGAGAGAGAGAGAGAGAGAGAG
>JAGKTI010006692.1:26475-39778 GCA_018397915.1 Birgus latro | reverse complement strand
ACAGTTGACTGTCTCTACTGTCATAAAGTAGTCTGAAGCAGTCCATGCGTCTGAGAAACATGTGTCTTCCTTGGTTGTGAAGCAGCTGACGAGGACCAGGGACCCTCTCATGGATGAGATGGAGTGGCTACTGAAGCTATGGGCGAAATCAGCGGAAGGTGCCTCTGGGGACGAGCTTTATTTGTGGCAAGGTTCTGTCCGTGTGGAATGATCTAAAGGGGAAGATGGGGGTGTGAGGTGTTATAAAAAAGTTCTGAGACTGTTCCTGTTGCTGACGAATGGAGTGTGGCACGGTCGTGCATGTGCAGCAGGGGCAAGTAGCAACCTTCATGCCATGCAGGGGCAAGCAGCAACCTTCATGAGTCAGTATGCTGCATGGCGTCATGCTGTCAACATTGGGGCCTGTGTTAGACGTGTTTTTGTGACCACGTGCATGTGCTCATTTGCGATCTCACTACAGACCTCAAACAGCAGAGAGCAAACATCAAATTCTGTGTCAGACTTGGGTAAATGGCAACAGAGACCCATGAAATGCTTCAGCAGGCCTACACCAATGAAGAAGTGAGCCATGTGAGGTGTTTTGAGTGGCACTTGCACATCAAGAGGGGCAGAATATCACTGGAGGACGATGAGAGGTCAGGATGACCCTCCACGAGCAGAATCCCCGAACTTGGCAGCAATGTGGTGCATTTTCAAATTGGTTGTAAGGATTGTCTGAACTGTTCCAAGTGACATGCTGATGATGCCAGCAACTTCTTTTATGGTGATCCAATGATCTTAATGACAGTTTGCTGAATTTTTTCAACATTTTTAGGGATTCTGCTTGTCGAGAGTCGCCCCAGCCTCTCATTGCCCTCCAGTGATGTTTTGCCTCTCTTGAGATGTGGGTACCACTCAAAACACCTTGCCTGGCTTATTGCTTCATTGCTGCAGGCCTGCTGAAGCATTTCCAGGGCTTGCGTTGCTGATTTCCCGAGTTTGACTCAGAATTTGATGTTTGCTCTCTGCTCAAGCTTGAGGCCCATAGTGAGATCACAAATGAGCATGTGCACGTGTCACAAAAATCCATGTAACACAGGTCCCGATATTCACAGCATGATGCCACACAGGATACTGACTCATGAATGTTACTCCTCGCCCCTGCTGCACACGCATGACTGTGTTGTGCTCCATTAATTTGCAACAGGAACAGTCTTGGAACTTTTAGATTGCACCTTGTAGAAGAAGTGAAGAAGCCATTCAAAGCCAGCATGGGCTGGTTTGACTGGTTCAAGGCTTGGGCTGGCCTGAGAAATGTAATGCTGCATGGTGAGGCAGCAGTGCTGAAAATTCCTGGAGCTACTAAAAAGCAGATTGAGAAAAGTGGTTACAATGCAAAGCAGGTCACCAACTTTGATGAAGCTGGACATTTCTGAATATGAATGTCAAAGAAGTGGAGAGAAGCATGTGCCTGGTTTTAAGGTGGTGAAGGACCACTTGAAGTTCCTGTTAGGTGAAATGCCAAAGGTTACCTCAAACTTAAGTCACTACAGGTGTTAGTCTGCCTCTTGGAAAATCCTAGGGCACTGACTGGGTATGCAAAAGAGAACCTTTGGGGTAATATGGAAGTCAGACCCCAAGGTGTGACTCATTGCCTCCCTCTGCTACTGCTGTGTTGCTGGCTGCCTATGCTCCATTCTCCAGGATTATGCCTGTAGGAACAGCTTAGCCAACCAGTTTCTTCTGGTGGTAGATAATGCCCCTTTTCACTGGGTTGGTAATACTGAAGTGGTGTTTTTGCCCTCCAACACCAGTGCTTTGCCCCAGCCTATGGATCGAGGGGTAATAGTGATGTTCAAGGCACACTACCTTCACCATACCATGGAACAGCTGGTGAGGGCTAATGACTCTGGGGACAGGCACTGGGTTGAAGGTTAAAACCTTCCTTGAGAAGTATAACATAACGATTCTCT
This sequence comes from Birgus latro, assembly GCA_018397915.1. Lineage (NCBI taxonomy): Eukaryota > Metazoa > Arthropoda > Malacostraca > Decapoda > Coenobitidae > Birgus > Birgus latro. The sequence goes on along the minus strand of JAGKTI010006692.1, from coordinate 37,826 downwards.
GTAGTTTTTTATTTTTTATTTTTTATGTGTCCGACTCTGGGCATAGGCTTTACAGCCTGCTATCAAGGCCCAGCTGTCCTCCTACATACCATACACTTCTACATGTCACCACTTCGGCGCTAACACCCACCGTCCATATTGAATACATGCTAGGGCTGTCTCATACAGGACTGGTGTATTGATATTAGCGAGGTTATTTTTACGGCATGTCGGCGGGTCTTCTGGTAAATCAGTAAAGCCTGATTTAATGAAATTCAAATCCTTAAACTATTCCCTGCCCCAGCGAGGATTTGAACCTGGGTCCCTCGGGACTGCAAGCCAACTCTCTACCGATCGAGCTACCGCCAGTGGAGGAACTTTGAGGGGAAATTCTGGACCTGTCTCCCAAGACAGGGTTCCATGTCATGGATGAGGAGGATGACCAGAAGGTGCTTGACAGCCACTGAGAGGAGCTTTCTACCAAAGACCTCATTGAACTAAAGGATCTGCGAGCCTATGTGGAGGAAGGGGAGGAGAGGGAAGAGGAATCTGTGTGAGTGATTGACCTTAAGACACTGAGTAATTTCCAGCAATGATCATCCTAGAAAAGTATCCCAATCCTGCCAAGAGTGATGCTACCACTCATGCAGTTGAAAAGGATTCCCATATGCACCACGAGCTACTGTACTTGACCAGAAGAAGAGGGCAGTGACACAAATAACCATAATATCATATTTCTAACCCAGGCCATCCACCAGCATGGAAGAACTGAGGCCCACCACCAGGAGAATATCGATGAACTGTCCTGTCTGACCTGCCTCCATTTTGTCTGTCTCCTCCTTCTTCTTCTCACTGCCTGATTCCTCCACCTGCTGTCCCCCCTGCCTCACTGAATGTTCTTCCACTCCCTTACTGCCTCATTCCATCCATCCGTCATCATCTGCTCCTGATGACCATGAGTGAGTGACCAGGAATACCAGCTGTCCTCCAGCCTCAGGGGGTCCCAGGATGACAACTTGGAGTGGTCAGAGCACCACTTTAGGGGAGTTGGAAACTTATTTTTAGACTTTTGAGGGTGGGTGATCCTTGACAAAAAACATATCCCCACTGAACCCATGTTATAATGGCTTTGCAGTATGATTGGTTGTCACTTGACATAACCAAATTGCATAGTGAGGTTGAACTGTACTGTATAGTTCAACTGAGGACATGTGTCAATGAAGCCATTATGTGAGGAGAGAGGTGCTGTATCTGTGTTGGGTTGTGCCACGATAGAATTAACATTGACTGTGCAACACATTGAGATCCATTCAGACTGGGCTGGCTGATGGTAATTCAAACTCCACATGTTCATGTGTATGTAAATAGATGGAAAGAGACAGCCATACATTTCCATAATATATTGTAACAATATGTACACTCAGAAGCAATAATCAGTATCCCCCATCAGAGAAAATCAGGGACTGTAAACAACCCACTCAGTATACTGTAGGATGAAACAAGTGACAAAGGAGGTTGAGAGGTGAATTCTGTAAGAAGATGACAGACATCATGGTCTATAGCTCTATATGCTGTGGAGGGATGCCCAGTTTTCCTTTCATCTGCATGTATATACAGTAAAACCTCGTTAAGTCGACCCTGCAGAAGGCGGCGTTTCTGGTAAGTCGAACTCAGACCTGTCCTTGCCACTTTGTGGGAATTTCCCACACATCTGTAGGAGAATTAACCTTTTGTGGGAACTTTTGTGGGAGGACATATCAGCCATTAAATCTGCAGGGATTTGTTGTGGGAATTTTATCCCCCTGTGGGAACTTTTGTGGATATTTTATCATTTGTGGGAATTTTGTGGGAAAATATGCCTGGCAACACTGCCCCGTCACTCAGGGTTGGTAGCTGGCTGAAGGCAAACACACAGTCAGTCTGCCTCTGACTGTCATCAGGTGAGGTTGTGCCATTCCTACACTGTCACCTGTTTGGACTGTTTCACTTTTGCATTTTAGTTTATTATATTCCAAGTTTATTATATTCCAAGTGGTACATTTAGCTGTTATATTCTAAGTGTTACATTTAATTAATTGTAAAGTGAAGTAAATAATTGCAGAACTTTACATAATTATTGCGCCCCTCCACGTGCATCTCCAACACAAGCTTCCTAACCTACGAAAGCTCTTCGCACAGACATTAAGAAATGAAGTGCTCTTATTTTTTTCTATTGTTTGTTTCTGTTGCTTTATACATGCTAGTAGCCTACACTCTTGATTTGTGTTCAAAGATTCACATACGGTGCAGTACAGTACTTCCACAACTTTCTCTGTCAAACCTAGCCTAATCTCGCCTAGGCTTTGCAACCTCCTATCCTAGCCTAGCATATAGCATGCACCGAATTGTTTTTATTTTATTTTATTTCATTTTATTTTATTTATTTTTTGCTTTATAAATGTTTCTCTAGTTGAGTGTTAACAAACAGGTAATCACATATAGTTTTTGACTGTTATGGATGATAATAGTTTTTTTGCAATTATTTCCGGTTAGTCAGAAAATCCGGTAAGTCGAACTACCCTAGAGCCCCATATACAGTGGAGTCGCCTAATTCACGTATCTGTATGCCGCAGATTTGTAATTCACGGTACTTTGCCCAACCAGCCCCCCCCCCCCCCCCCCTTTTTGTGTGTGTGTGGAAAAAACTCGAAAAACGCAGGTCCTAGATTTCAAAGTGGCTCATTTCCGAGGAGATTTATAATGTCTGGGCACTTATGACGTATTCTGCGGCTCTTAGCCAATCACAGACAACCTAGACCCAGCAGCCAGTCACAGCCTGGCCCTGGTGGCAGTTGTGCACACTACAGCTGCCATGTTTTGTTTACCTCCTCTCCTGCCAACCACCAACTACGTGTGTTCCCCTGTTAGTTCTGAGCACTACCTGGCCTTTTTTTTTTGTCAAGGTTACCTCAAGTGTCTTCAAACTTGACAGCACTGTGTTTGAATACTGGCCAGCTATAAGCCAGAAAATCTATGTGGGGGCCTCAGGCCTCATAGAGTCACAGGGGTTTTCATAGTGTTTCCAGGTTTTCTGAATCATACATGGTCTTGAGATGGACACAAGCTGCCAGCAGTCCTTCCTGAAACTCACATCACAGTTCATTGGGAACTCAGGAGTGCAAGTATTCATTTGGTTGTATACAGTAATCCCTCCAATATCCGATGTAATAGAGCCAAAGGGATGTCCGGATATTGGTCCTGAAGCTCCCACACCGGTACTTATGGACCTTAACCACTTAACCTCGGGTCGTCACTCTCGTGATGGTTGGTGGCAGTGGATCAAACCTACTGGGAAATAATTGATTAGTGTTTCTAGTGATAATATCAGGCATTGGTATTCATATTACGGGCTGTTGGAAAGTGTAAATTGGAGACTTCGTTACCAAACTTCAGAAGTGTCCACAAGTCATACGGTAGTTGACGAGTGCTAAAAAAACATCCCATGAGAAAGCTGAAGGTATGTGCCATATGCAAATGTAATTATAATACTCTAGGGCAAAAAACTGATTTTTGGCAAATATTATAAAAAAGTGAGTCAGAGCGAGAATTACCCCCCACGGTACGGGCAAGAACCGCCTCCATCAACTCCGTGGTTAAGGGGTTAACCAAACCTTACTCAGAAAACCACCTACATACCTCCCTACCAGACATGCATAGCACCTATTTAAGACCCTATTCACATAAATAATGAACACAAAGCATGAAATAAATGAAATGTAACCAGAAAATGATGATTTAAAGGTGAGTATGGCAGATATATTCACCAGTTGACAGCATAGTGAACGTAGATAATAGACATGAAAATCACTATGAAAATCACCTTTTTCACAGCCTATGCACTCGAATATGGTACACAAAGCATGAAGTAAATAAAATGTAACCAGAGAATGAGGATTTAGAGGTGAGTATGGAAAATATTTGGCAGTTGACAGTGTACTTATGTCCGTTGTGGTTGCTACAAAGATTACCCCACCTCTGAGCCTCAGACAGAGGTGAAAATACTCTTGAAGCACATACAGTAATCCAGTGTTGTGCTGCACTTCATCCTCAGCACTATGAATTATAACTATTTAAACAAAAATGAGCACTAGCGCCAGCCATCCCGACAATCGTTTACTCATGATGGTAGTTGAGAGGGAAATGGAGAGGGGAAGGGGAGCCTGGAGACCGGGAGAAGCATGCGTAAACACAGCTGTTCGGCACCACACGTCAAATTCAAACTTACGGGTTAAACAAAATTGGATTTTTTTTTTTTTTTGCATTTTTTTGGGCATTTTTGTGTTCTGAACACCCAGCCCACGATGTCCAGACATTGAAGTGTCCGAATATTGGGCATTCAGATATTAGAGTGATTACTGTATTGAATCCAGTTTGTTCAGGTCTCTGAAATTCAAGTGCACATCCCTGGATTTGCATCAAAAGTACATGAACAGAAACCTTGCCTCGCACACTTGAACACTGTAGCACCACAGTAAGTAATGGCATTGCACTCACATTTGTCTCCTCTCTGTCTTCCAGACAGGAATGACCACATTTCTTGTCCAGTCAAGAATGATACCAGTCCACCAAGTGGCTTTCACTACCACATAATCCAGGAATTATATTATAATCCCTGGATAATTGTTTCACCTCCAGCTTTGATCAGTTCTGTAGGGATTCCACAAACGCCAGTTGCTCTACCACTTTTCATTCTGATCACTGTCTGAGTGATTTCATCAAGAGACAGCATGAAATCATCGTGCAAGCTCTGTAGTAAGGAGACTGTGCCATTTTTTTCTTTTTTTAAATAACAGAACAGAGGAAGAAAAACAAATGAATAAAAAAAAAACAATCCATACACCAAATTACTGGCATCCTCCATTCATGAAATATCTGTAACAGTTGGACTTGAACAGCTGTAGGTTGAAGTTTGGTTAGGAACAACTCTGGGGAAGTGAGTTCCAGAGAGATGCAGTTCAGGGAATGAAAGAATTCTGATAGGCAGAAGTTCTGCAATATGGCTGTGTGACATTCCAGTCATGAGCGCTGCCAGATGCCTGTGTAGCACGAGAGAAGGCATGGAGAGGTGACACAATGGACGCAACTTTGTCTGAGCATTTGCCATAAAAATATCTGTAAAATAATGCAAGGGAGCCAACATTCCATCTTACTTGTAGGGGTGGTAGTTTATTTATAACAGCTTTGTTCTGAATTTTGTCTAGTTGTTTTAATACAATCTCTCCACATCCATTCCACAAGGGCGAGCAATATTCAAGCTGACAGCGCACATGACTCTTGTAAATTATAGCTAACTGTTCGTCAGTGAAGAAGTTACGGACTGTGTACAATAACCCAAGTTTCTTTGAAGCAGTTTTAGCAAGTGATCTGACATGAGAGGTCCAGCTGAGGGCATTGTTAAGTGAGAAGCCGAGAATTTCAATACTTTTGGAGATGGGAATATTAGTAGCACTGAAGGTAATATACGAATCTGGCAATATCAGTCTATTAGTAAATTGTATATATTTGGTTTTACTAGCATTAAATGAGACATGGTTGTTTTGTCCCCATTCACTGATCATAGATAAGTCGTGATTTATGAAGATGGCTGTACTGAGTTGAGAATTAGAGATATTAAACTTTGTAGAGAATTCAGATGAATCAAGTTCAGGAACACGAGAGCAAGGTAGGTCATTGTGTACATATACACAACAGCCACCTTTGGCATTTATATGAGTATAGAGAAAGTAGGAGGATACAGAAAAGGGTTTGCTGTCAGTTGCTTCTGACAGCTGAGTCTCAGTAAGGAAAAGAAGGTGAGGTTTAGAGGAGGAGAGGTTATGTTCAACAGAGGGGAAGTTAGAAGAAAGGCCGCAAATGTTGCAGAAACTAAGAAGAAGTGAGTCAGACAGTGGTTCCAGGCACACAGTGTTGTCACCGGGAGAGGGGTAAATGGTGGGGGCATTTACCCCCCCCCCCCCCCCCCCCGGACTCAGAGGCATCGTGAGTGTTTGCCATTTTCTTTTAAATTTTGAAAAGGAAGTGTAGTGTGTATTGTGCATGTAGTTTGGTGTTGACAGTTAGAGATCTTGTACTGGAGAGCATGCTGACCTACTTTCTGTGTTACTGAAACACTGAAAAAGTTCAGCAAAGGGGGACGGTCAAGAACTAGTCCCGAGGGCTGATGAAACGGGACCTCCAGCTCTCCCTACCACCAGCTTTCCATCCACCTTGGGAGTGCTGCCTTGCTCGACTGGTGCTACAGTCTGCTTCTCTACTTCTCTGCATTCCCTCATTACCCAATTAGAGATTCCATCCAGTCCTGGGGTTCTCCTTACATCTTGAGTTTCCAGTAATTCATACACTTCCTTCACTTCTACATTTATATCTTTTATCATTACATTTCTAGTCACTCCCTCCTCCTCCTCCACAAACTCCCATTCATTAGTGAAAACCAATTGGAAATATTTGTTCATTATTTCAGCTTGCATTGCTGCATCTTTATAGACCTCCTTCTACTTTCAGTTTGAAGATTCCTTCCTTTTATTTCAAATTGCCATTGACAAATCCATAATACAATTTGGGTTCGTCCTTACATTTGTCAATTATACCTTTTTCAAAGTTCTTTTCTTCCTCTCTACGTATTCTTGTACAGTATATTCATTTCAAGCGTACATACACACTTGTACATGTACTGGGGAATGGCTGAGGGGGTCTTTAGTGAACGCTAGGTAAAATGCCAAGACAGGCAGTGCAGCACCACCAGGTTATTCCTGTCCGGGTGGACAAAAATGTTCGCACAGCCATATTTTCCACCCGGATGCAAACATTTTGTCCAGATAAAATGGAAAAAAGTACATTAAATGGTTTAATACAGCCAGATCACAGCATCCAGGTAATGGATTGTTCAGATAATGGATGTTCAGCTAATTGAGGGATTACAGTAGTCCTGGATGGTTTGACCAAGTGGAGAGGATGATGAATAAGAGACTAACTAGAAGAGTATATGTGAGTGAGGAGGAGGGGTAGAGGGGAAAGGGGAGACTGAGGATGAGATAGAGGAACTGAGTAGAGAGATAGATATGCAAGAGAGGGAGATGTAAGTTGGAGGATAGGCAACCAAATGGCAGAGGACAAGGTGACATAGAATCAGTTTGTCTGTAGCCACCCTTGACTGGATTAAGGCAACAAGCTATAGATAGACAGATTGACAGAGAGGGATGTGTGGAGTGGCTGACTGTTGCTGGAGAGGGTGTTTGGTTTTCTTTGTGGTGATTTTGTTATTAATTTCACTGTTAAATTGCTATAGCCTTTTGATGATGTTTTGTGTGTGTGGGAAAGGTGAGTAATGTTTGAACGAATCTCACTGTTTTATGAGGCGATTAGTCTCAGGTTTAAAATTCATTTGTACTGTCTTCAGTTGCCTTGTGGGATGTGGTATTTGCCTGCATTCAGTATAAACTTGTTAAATTACATAATGTACCTGCTTTAAATTACGTAATGTACCTGCCAGTGTTGGCATTGATAATGTGCCTGCCAGTGTTGGTGATGGGCATGTTGTTACGTGTGCAGAAGTGTTCTGTTTCTTAGGTAAGTTTTGTCCAGTTCGCTTTCTTTTAGTGTATGCAAATTATGTGTGATTGTTCTGGTTTGGAATGTATTCCTATGCTGATGTAGACAGGAGTGATATGAAGGTAGTGGTGAGTGAAATTGTGGAAGAATAGAATATGATTTCTTGAATAGAGGGTAGCAGTGTGTTTGGTGTGGAATGATGGTATATTGTAAGGTTTCAGTGAGAATGTACATGTTGAGCTGTAATGCTGTGTCAAGGCCAGTGCTAAGGCAGTGATTTTAGCATTAAAGTCCCTTATGTGTATAGTGTTAGGACATGAGAATTGTATTGGTATGTTAAAATTGTTGATTTTTAGCTTGTATGGAAAATAAATGTAAGATGTAGTGTAAGGAAAGATTTGGTGCTGTTATCACTTATAAACATATGGTATTTCATAGTGCAGGAACAAGATGCCTTAAACTGCAGAAATAAGTGAGTGATTTTGTAAGTAAGTGTAAGTATGGAAAATCATTGTTAACATTTGTGAGAAAAAACATCGTACTGTACAGACTCATGTTCATACAGAGCTTCCACCTGAGAAGTGTGTATATATATCTATCTATCTATTGCCAGACGCCTCAATCCCGAACGGGGTGGCCACAAACAAATCGCCTCCATGTCACTCTGTCCCCTGCCATTTCACTACCACGCTCCCAACTCACACCCCCCTCTCTCATATACCTCTCCACTCCATCCCTCCATCTCATCCCCGGCCTCCCCCTCCCTCTCGCCCCCTCCACCTCACTCACATACACTCTCCTCGTCAATCTTTCACTCTCCATCCTCTCCACATGCCCAAACCACCTTAACGTGTTTCTCCTAACGCTTCCCATCACGTCCTCAACCACACCACAACGCTCCTTCACTTCCTCATTTGTTAGTCTGTCTCTCCATGTGACTCCACATGCTCCTCTCAAATAACCAATTTCCACTGCTCTCACTCTTGACTTCTGTCCTTCCAACAGGGTCCAAGCTTCACTTCCATATGTCAGAGTTGGTATCACAATACTGTCATGTAACAACTTTTTCACTTCCATGCTCACCTCCCTGTTTCTTATCACTGCTTTCAACGAACCAGCAACCTTCCTTCCCTGCTGTACCCTTTCGAGCACTTCACCCTCCAGACTACCATCCTTACTCATCACACTGCCCAAGTACTTAAATTCACTCACATTCTCCATTTCCTTCCCATCCAATCTCACTGTACACTCACTGGCTTCACTTCTCTCGAAGACCATCACTTTACTCTTCCCCACATTCACCTTTAGATTCCGTTTCTTACACACTCTCCCAAACTCATCTACCAAGCCTTGCAGCTCCCCTTCGTCTTCACTCAACAACACAGTATCATCTGCAAACAACAGTACAGGTAGTTTCCAAACACTGCCCTCTCTCACTAGGGCCGCTCCAACATCCACTGCCCGACCTTGTATCTCTTTTATAACCCCATCCATATACAGATTGAACAACCATGGAGACATGACACATCCTTGTTTCAATCCAACCTTCAAATGGAAAGATTCACTCAGTTTGCCATCCACACGCACTGCAGCCTTAGCACCCTCATACATACTCTTCACTGCCTTCAACAACTTCCCATCCACTCCATATATTCTTAATACCTTCCACAAACCTTGTCTATCCACCCTGTCATATGCTTTCTCCAGATCCATGAAGGCTGCATACAACTTCTTGCCCTTCTCTAGAAACTTTTCCACTACGGATCTAAGAATGAATATCTGGTCTACACAACCTCTTCCCTTCCTAAAACCTCCTTGTTCTTCTCCAACTAATTCCTCAGTAATTTCCCTAACTCTGTCAATAAGTATCCTACCATATATTTTTCCTATTACACTGAGAAGGCAAATGCCCCTATGGTTACCACACACTGCTTTTTCCCCTTTTCCTTTGTACAGAGGAATAATTATACCTGACTTCCAATCCTCTGGGACTCTACCCTCCTCCCAAGCCAATCTGCACACCTTCCACATCCATTCTATTACTATCTCTCCCCCATGCTTCAGCATTTCACCACACACTCCATCAATTCCTGGGGCTTTCCCCATTTTAACTTTCTTCATTGCTTCCACCACTTCCATCCTGGTGATTTCTTCCTCTCTTCTCACAACCCTCCTTCTCCCTGCCATTCCCCAGCCACTTATACTTGCATTACTTTCATTCTCTATGTTCAACAGTTCATTGAAGTGTTCTCTCCATCTGTTTACTTTTTCTCCCTTCTCCACTAGTAATCTACCATTTTTATCTTTCACACCCCCACTGCCTTCGTTGGCACCCTGTCTAGCTCTCTTTACCTCCTTCCAGAACATTTTCTTACATTCCCTCCACTTTGCACTCAAATTCCTTCCAAATTCCTCATCCACTCTCTTCTTACTCTCTCTTACTAATCTTTTCACCTCTCTCCTCCTCACTACATATAACTCTCTCGTCCGTCTCTCAGCTTCTTCGTTGCCCCTGTTTCTCATCCACTCATTATATGCTTTCTTCTTTTGTGCCACAGCCTCTCTCACCTCTTCGGTCCACCATGCTGTTCCCTGAACCCCCTTTCGTCTCCTCTTCACCCCACACACCACCTCACATGCTGCACAGATTTCTTCTGTGAATACCTTGCACACACCCTCCACGTCCCCCATCTGCTCCAATCTATATTTACCCAATCGTTCCTCCACTTCCCTTCTATATTCGGCCTTTATTCCATCCTCTTGTAACTTTTCTACCCTCCTTGTAACAAATACTTCCTCCTGTCTTTCCCTTCTTCTCTTCCTCCATCTTGTTTGGATTCTGATTCTGGCCACCACCAAGTGGTGGTCAGAAAGTCCACTCCCCCAACCTCTATATACTCTTGCATCCATTATACATCTTCTCATCCTTTCATCCACACACACATAGTCAATCATTGCCTTCCGTTCATTCATTCCCCCGTCCTCTCTTCTCACCACTCGCCATGTATACCTATGGATCATTTTGTGCCTGAAGAGGGTATTGGCTATCACCAACCCCCTCCCAGCACAAATGTCCACTAAAGCACTGCCATTCTCATCCATCTCTGCAGGCACACCCCACTCACCAACCACTCCATCCACCTTCTCATTCCCTACTTTTCCATTCATATCTCCAATCAGAAACACTCTCTCATTCCTTTCAAACTTTTCCAAGCAGGCTTCCACATTTGTCCAAAACTCTTCTCTCACTCTACTTACACGATCTTGCGTTGGCGCATACACGCACACAATTGCCCACATTTGTAGTCCAACTTTCACTCTTACCCACACAATCCTTGACCCAACTGATCCATACTCTCTTACATTCTCCTTCCACCTGTTGCTCACAACAATACACACTCCCTCTTTCGCCCTCTCATTCTCACCCACTCCCGCGCATATACCCCATCCATATTCCCATTCTCTCACACTCTCACCTCGCCATTTAGTTTCAGTTATTCCACATATATCCACTTTCGCACTCTCAAGCACCTGTACAATCTCTCTCTCTTTCACCTCATCATTCATACCCCTCACATTCCAGGTCGCAATCTTAATCTCGTCCTTTGTCCATTCCTTTGTCGTCAACTTTTGGTCAGTCCTGGTCCGAGGCTTCCTGTTTGTATTTTTAGTTAGTTGTTTTTACGGGGTGGGGCACTAACCCACCACCAACCCTTTTAGTCGCCTCTTACGACAAGCAGGGATACTGGGGGAGAATTCTTGAAAACCCCCCTACCCCCAGGGGG
>JAGKTI010006692.1:0-17195 GCA_018397915.1 Birgus latro | reverse complement strand
TGTGGAAGTGAAGCTTGGACCCTGTTGGAAGGACAGAAGTCAAGAGCGAGAGCATTGGAAATGAGTTATTTGAGAGGAGCATGTGGAGTCACATGGAGAGACAGACTAACAAATGCGGAAGTGAAGGAGCATTGTGGTGTGGTTTGGTTGAGGATGTGATGGGAAGCGTTAGGAGAAACACGTTAAGGTGGTTTGGGCATGTGGAGAGGATGGAAGGTGAAAGATTGACGAGGAGAGTGTATGTGAGTGAGGTGGAGGGGGAGAGAGGGAGGGGGAGGCCGAGGATGAGATGGAGGGATGGAGTGGAGAGGTATATGAGAGAGGGGGGTGTGAGTTGGGAGCGTGGTAGTGAAATGGCAGGGGACAGAGTGACATGGAGGCGATTTGTTTGTGGCCACCCCGTTCGGGATTGAGGCGTCTGGCAATAGATAGATAGATAAGTCATTTTGTCTAAGTAGAGGAGAGAGGAAAAATTCCTTGTTGCAAGTTCCTTGATGATTGTATAATAAGTAAACTGTAGAGCAATAAGTTGAAGCCAGATCCGTTGTAGAACATCGCGGGTTATACGGAGCGCCCTTGCCGCAAGCCTTCACTTCGAGCCGTGATCTCATGTTGAGAGGACGTCCACAGGTCGGTCTAGAGTAATTTTATTTGTTTCCCCCCCCCATATGTCTCAATAATTAGTTTTCATTCTAACTATATTTATAAAGTAAGTTGTCTGATAATATTCCCCAATTCTTTTATGTGACTTCGAGCCGTGATCTCATATCGAGAGGACGTCCACAGGTTTGGTGTGGCGTCATGGTCGGGTTGCCGTCTACGAAAAGACTCGCAGTCCTAATTGCCAAAGCCCTTACACAGTTCCACTTAGTTCATTACTTTATGCATAGTTATCGATTATGTATTCGTATGGTCCACTTAGTAAAGCCTTTTCTCCTAAAGTGAAATAATCTAGTTAAAAGCGAGTGAGTTTTGTAGTGTGTTTTTTTTTGTTCCTAACATACAGGGTATTGCAAGCGCTGTGATATATATATTGAATCATTCTTGTGCAACCGATCATCTACATAGATATGTCATAATGTGTAGACCCATGGAAATTAGGGGTGAATATACTAAATCTAGAGTAATCCTCAGTGACAAGTTGTGAGCCTGGGAAAATACTACGAGTCCTTTTGAGACCGTGGTTTATGCAAGTCACGCCAGAGTTTTGTAGCATTCTTTTTCTCTTTACTTGTTCGTGTAGGGTTAAGAGGTCGAGTTGTGTGTATTCTTAATGTATGTATTTTATGTATCGGGTGAGTAATTCATCTGTGTGCAGTAAAGTCAACATCTTGTTGAGTGTAAAAGCCCAAGGAATTTCAGTGGTGGTATTCTCTCGATTAATAATATTTGTATCGTGATATGTGAGTCAGTTGATTTATATTCTGTGGAAAAGAGAGCATTATCTCTCTCAGTTAATCTGGTGGAATCAGAGACTGAAGTATAACTGTGTACTAGTTTTTTTTTCTTGTTCGAAGGTGAATTTTTATTTTTATGTAAGTTAAGGATAGTAAATTATAGATAATTAAATTTTCTTATGTGTTTGGTCTAAATTCCTCTGGGAAGTTGATTGTGAGATCGAGTGGCCCGCAAGGTATGTTACTATCTATAAAATTCACGCTCTCATATTTTCTCACGCTACCCTGATTACTGTTCCTAGGCGTCATTGTCCCTTCTTTCACTGTACGGGACTATTAACTTCTTTCCTGGCAATCGCTGGGTGGTGGCAGCATACCAAATTAATTCTACTTCTACCTGTTGTTATTTCTTCCTAGTGGTAATCAATTAACGAGGCCTTCTTTAATAATTCTAGGATTTCTTCCTCGGTAGTAATCAGTAATCAGTAAATTTTAAATTAATTCATATAGTCCAAATTCTAACCATACACTGATGTCACATTGGTGGAATTATTAATTTATAACGTAGTCAAAAATACCATTATTACACTGGTGCTAATGCGGTGAGTTTTAGATAGATCTTCATTATAAGGGAGTGCAAAATTTTGCGCCCTTACATCTTTAGATGTTTATTTTTCTGATTTGATGACACTAATGATTTCGAAATTACGATTATCTGCGGGTTTTATTCTATGGGACATATTTCCTTCAGTATTGTTGATTTTGAATGGAAAATAAGTATTACGAGAGTTTCTCCGCATTTTAACCCTGAAACCGTTGAGCGATAGGGAGTGCGTTTCACATTCTTTCGTACTGCTAAGCCTCAGCTTTAGTGTATTGTGGTTTCCTCTTCCGTAATGCGAAATATACACAGTAAAAAAGCTAATTTATTACTTTTTGGTGTTGTTTACCCAAATACTGCTCTTGCCGGTGTGCAGTATAGAAAATATAACATGGCCGTGACAGTTGCCAGATACCACTTTCTGAGCGAAAGGTACTGGGAATCGGGACATCACTTCTTTGGGTGATTGTACAGTATACTGTATATAGGTTTTCCATATGTAAGGTTAGTGTGAATATGTACAGTAAGGTAAAAATTATACTGCAGTACATGTAATAGGGAAAGAAATTTGAGATATTGTGAAAGAAAAGAACATGGTACTGTTCTCATGAATATACAGAACTCCTGTATGTAAACTTTGTGTAAGTATGTATAGTAAAGGAAAAAATATGTTGCAAAATGAGTATATATAGATGTGGATATATTAACTGTACTTCTATTGCATTGTACAGTGTGTGGTAACTACAAATGGTGGTAAGGTGCTTTCGTTGAGTGGTTGGGGGGTTTGTGTGCTACCTTGATCCACCATCATTCACTTTGCCCTCACAAAACACAAGTGTCTATCAGTCAACCCTCCCAGCTTCATTCCTAGGCAGTTTAGAGGCTTTGACTTATGTGGCTTATTGCAGCTAAAGATTTTTGCTTTTGGATGATACCAAGTATACAGTATTAAGATTGCATGAGTAGTTTTTGAGCAGTTAAGTGCTGAAAACAGGCAAAACCTGCAAGTTTGACTAAGCTACCACAGTCAGTATGCAGAATTCACTCTGCTGGGCAGGATTAAGAGTGAGTTTGAGAACAGATGCTTTCTTGTTTAGTTGGCTGCAAAATGTTAACAGCAATGATGTAAGAAGATTTATCGTTATCACCATACGTACCAGTCATACAGTAAACTCTCACTTATCTGTTGTAATTCAGCCAAGCCCTATGCCAAATAAAGTGAAACATTGGATATTGCATAGTACCCCCTCATCGGCTCAACATTCACATTCACCATCGAGCAGGATATTGTATTATTATCTGTCTCGACCCTGTATCCTAAAAGCTTTCCCATGAGTAAAAGATGAAAGCTAAACATAAAATACAATACAGTATTGGTACAGTACAGTAATATTGTACCGTACAATATCATTTAACCAGGAAGCTTGGGGAATTTACCCTCCCAGATACCTGTTTTTCCCTGACATCTGATATATACTCTTATTTCTAGGCAATATCATTGCAGTATATACAATATCATTCATATCCAGGGCCACACAAACAATTCCATTTGAAATATGACCTCCTTCTAAACACACCCCATAGACATATTACACATGATTGCATTGTCTTGCTGTAGTGCAAAATGCGCACAGTAATATCATTTTTACCACCGCATTGCGAAGCAAGCAAAGTGGTAATGTTTTCAGTTGCGAGGTTGGCTGGCTGGCTTTTTTTTGTGTAGGTAAACAAGATATCTCATGAATGGTTTGAGCTGTGAACATGAAACTTTCAGGTTAACAAGATATGGCCATAGTCTTGGACGAGTTCAAAATTGGGTCAAGGGCACGAAAATGGCTGCCAAAGGTCAAAGGTCAACTAGTTGACCTTTTGTGTCCCTGACCTTGACCCTGATTGCCCATTTTCTAACTCATCCAAGATTTTGGCCATATCTTGATACTCTGAAAGTTTCATGTTGATAGCTTAAGTCGTTCATGAGATAACTTGCTTACCCCCACACAAACAAAGCCAGCAAGTCAACCTCACAGTTGAAAACATTACCACTCCGCTTGCTTACCACCCTCGTTTTGGTTGTGAGGTTGGCTGGCTGGCTTTGTCTGTGTATATTTCATATCGTGCATTTGTGTCAAGTAAAAAATGGAGGTGCAAAATTATGTGCTGAGGAAAAACTTTCCAGCTATGCGGGTGGTGAGATCCTATCGTCAGATGGCTTCTAGTAACATTATTTGTTATTTTATCCATAAAACATGGAAAAATAAGCTACAGAAATAAATCTTGAGCATTTGTTGGTGAACTGATGATTTGGAAAGAAGTGTTTTACTGGATCTCACCAAAAACGTGTAACTGGTGCCAGAAAAATGCCTTTATTAACAAAAACATTATTTGCGTGACATTAAAATATATGTATAAAGGGTTTATTGGTGCCGCAGCCCCAGGACTCTTACCCATTTTTCCTGTTTGAATCCCTCATGTCACTACTATTTTTACCTGAAATAATAAGATATCAGTAGTTATTAAATCGTCATGAGTAATATAAAACTTACTTTAAAGGAGTTAATGAGGTGTTTGGTGTGATGATTGTTCTGAGGCTTGCGCATGGAGGCTACTGCGACATACCCCCTGACCCCTCACTGGCCTCGTCCCCACCTCTGCCTCTTGCGAGGGGGTCACACACTTCTGTCAACACTTCACCAAACCCTATAAAGTCAAAATTTTCAGAAAAGTCCCCAGTGTCATCAATGTCTTCATATACTCAACCCCTCTCTGTTGTTCTTTCTCAGCTGGCTGGCATTGTGAAAAAAGCAAGTGATGAGTGACTGATGGCGGGCATTCGACTCAGTTGTGATACTGTCTCTGGTATTTTCTTGAAATTTTATTTACAAGTTCAGTCATTAGTCATTAATTCTGATGGCCACTCTCTCTTCGTCCCAGCAGACTTGAGTTGTGGCAGGAATGCCGACCAGGCTTTGTTAACGGTTGTCAGTGTTGTATTATTCCAGACTTTGACAAAGAAATTTACGGCCCGTCGAATGTTATGTTTCATTCAGAATGCAGCAACAGTCATTATGACGGGCGTTCCCCGTATGTCAGGTGGGGCTTCGGAGGTGGAGGGGGAGGTGGCCGGTGAGTCAGGTGGGGCAGTGGAGGTGGAGGGGATGGCGGCGGGCGAGTCAGTCTTGGGAGGTGACAAGGGGAGGATCCTCCATCTCCTCCTCGCTACTGCTCACATTTTTGGCAGTTTCCTTCATGCCTTCTTGTTTGTCTGTTTCATTCCTTATCATGTTATTGACATATTTGTAGTATAACAATGTAGCATTTGCAGTATAACCATTATTCAAGTGCATTCAAACACTATTATTATAGAAACTGGTTATCTATTCTAATTTACCATTATTGTTGAAAACGTTATTGTCGAAGTCGTTATTGGTGAGATCCTAGTAAAATGTCATGACTCCCTTGCTCACAGTTGTGTAAATAGCCATGGGCCCCTCAAATTATTCCTCACCTGATTGCCATCGCTCCACCCTATACTCGCCACTCAACTGTTATGCAGATGATACAGCAAATACATACAAACTGCATGGAAAAATAAACTAAAGACATAAATCTTGTGCATTTATTGGTGAACAGATGATTAGGAAAGAAGTTTTGTACAGTAGAATTATCATGACTCCCTTGCTCACAGTTATGCATATGGCCGTGGCTTATCAATTTAATCCTCAAATGTGTCCAAGATGAATTTATACATCATCTTAGAATGCATTTGCACTAACAGAGAAGATAAAATCTAGCTTATAGAAATGAAGGTTTGCTTTATTGGATAAAATTACTGCGCTTACAGTTTGTATGTACAGGTATGCCTCGATATATGATATCCCTTGATGGAATATCCTGGCCTAACGATGGGGATAGAAATACTCGTACCACCATACCCCACCTAATGATGGCCAAACCCCGGTTTAACAATTTTTTTTTTTTTTTTTTTACTGATTTTGATAATATTTTACACTAAAATTGTGTGTTTAGGTTGATTTATAAACTGTTTGCAGACATAGATTAATGTGTTTTAGCCCTAGATGGGGTGAACATTGTCATTTTGAGGTACAGTTTACTAAGCTTGATTTTTTCCAGACTTATGTTTGACAATTTTCAGATTTTATTTGTTGGCTTTAGTGAGCTATTTACAGGTGTTAGGCTTAGGTTAGCTTCTTTTGCAGCAGTTAGGCCATTTAGATTGGCTTTAAACTTGTTTTTGGACTCATTGGGGTGTGTTTAGGATTTGGTTGAGGGGGAAACCCAAGGCTCAAAAAAGCATCCCTATACTTTACATGTTAAATCTACCCTGAGATACGATACCTCACTCAATGACGGGTTTTTACTTAACCAATTGAATCATTAAACTGAGGTATACCAGTATTTATTGTATTATCTGCAAACCAGCTGAGTGGTGAGTAAGGGGTGGAGCACGGTGGTCAGGTAAGGAAGAAATTGGTGGGACGCTGCCATATACTGTACGTGTTTGTTAATCTGCCCAGTCCCAACCAATTTTTTATCCAACACACCCTCAGAACCTGACCGATTTTCAATTTTTTTTTTTCTCTCAAACCTCTGCTTTTGGTGAGAAACATCAAAAATTTGTAGAGAAATCACCCTCCTGAGCTTATAAATGTTGCTACAGGTGTCAATCAGCCTTACCTTTCATTCTCTCTCAGGGTACGTGGCTTCAAAGAAAACGAACTATGGGAGAGTTAACTAACTCAAGCCACTTTAAATTGCGTATTTATTTATTTATTTATTTGGTACGAAGTTATGTGTAGTACAAGACTATATTTTTTTTCACACTATAATATAGGCGATATAAGCATTGTTCACTCACCAAAAACACCAGCATATGGCACCTTCCTTTATGACATTACCACCTCATCACTTCTGTTTGTTTCTCCCTCTAGCGTCTTTGTTTCTTTGTCCTCTAACTCAGGAATCACTTTCACCGTGAATTTTGTCATTGGAGAGACCGTGGGGCAACATGTCTTTACTGGCCAGGTTACTGCTAACAGGTGAATTGCTGAGTGTGGAGAGGAGGCGGGGTCAGGTGGGGCCAGGCAATATCCCCGCTTGACAGCAGGTAGAGGAAGGTCTCCCACATATGCCTACCAAAAATCACCCGCGAATCTTGAAAAATGTGCAAACGACGGGCCTTGCAATTGACTGACGAACGATGCACATTGGTGGGTCTGTGTGTGAAAAAAAGTGGTGACGTGCATCGTAAGTCGGTGGGACTGGGCGGGTTAAAACATCATTAATTAAAACATTCAGATGTTAATTAAAATACTGTATCATTAAATTCTGTAGGTCAAGTGAACCTATCAGACTCATGCTGTGTAGAAAACAGACAAAGGTAAAAATGACGATGATGATGATGATGATGAGAAAAGTTGCCAGCCATGGCAGCTGAAACACCAACAAGCATAACCTCGTGATCTCACTGGGAAGAGTCACCAAGATCGGGTTGCCAAGCAAAAATTGTCTAAAACACTATTGATTGACACAGCCTTCACCCATTGTGAAGAGGAATGTTTTTCTTATTTTATTCATAGTCACTTGACTATTTCAAACAGTTTAAGGTAGACTGGTTGGAATGTGTTAGATACAGCTTTAATAAACTCCTTCAGTGCAAGAGTTCTGTCTCATGGTGAATAAAATTGTCCGTTAACAGCAAAAATAAACTAGAATTGGCATCACTCAGATTTAAAGAGTTTATCCCCCAGAGTGTGTGCAGTAGTAACCTTGAGGAATGAATTCTCATAAGTGTAGGAAGCTCTCAAGTACTTCCTCCATAGTGATTTATTTTACATATTGCATTTTGATATTTTCTTATATGCTGCTTTTCATTGACCAAGTTTGTATGAATAAAATACAAGAGAATATGACAGCAGTATGCAAAAAGAAGCTGGTATGGAAGATGTACTGATGAGCCTATAAAACTTAAGAGAATTTTTGTCTTAACTGTCTTAAATCCAAGGGTGAGATTGTGGTCAAGCTCTGCTTTTAATGACAATTGGTAAACTGTTTGGGGATGATAGAATATGCTAGATCTTGGTGGATTGTAGCTGACTACACTTTATAAAAGGGGATGCTGGCTCATCACACCTAATAGTTACCAGTATTTGACAAATGTGAAAGATTATGAGTTTGCTTACACCTTTGCACACTCAGTTGTAGTATTATGGTCATCACTCATATGATCAAAGACTCTTCTTCTAATCTGACCTAATGTACGGGCACAGGTCGCAGTGGCAGCAGCAGCAGTGGCAGCAGCAGCAGCCGGCGCTCCAGTGGTGGTGGTGGAGGTGGGGGTGGGAGTGGAGGTGGGGGGGTCCCAGTCCTGGGAGGGGGTAAGGGGGGAGGGGGGGGGGGGCGGGGCAAGGGTGGACAGGGGACCGGTAATGCCACTGGGGGGTGGTCTAGTGTAGGATCTCCATCACCTGCCTTGCTACCCCCTGCCCCTGCCCCAGCCCTGCCCTCTGGTCCCGTTGGTCCTCCCCCATCGCACGACTCCCTGCGAGACATCATTCCTGCTACACTCCACCACACTCTCCCTGACCATGACCATCAGGTGAGACTATACTCAATACACTAAACCCATCTAGCCTGGGAATGTCTTATTTGTTTTATTCTCGTCATCTCTTGATTTTATTCTGCATAGAGCTGACCTTTCGACCTGGATGAGTCTGACATAGCCTTAACAAACCTTGATTATGAAAGACTTCTCCTATTAATGTAAGATGTCTAGTTGTTGTTGTTGTTGTTGTTGCTGCTGCTGCTCAACCCCAGTCCATGTGATCAAGCATACCAATCAAGTACAGGTAAGTTACCACTCCTGTGAGGTTGTCCCATAGGTTCCGTACACTGTCTGCGTCTTAGTGTGGCGAGTGCTGTTCAGTGCTCCATTATGTGTGCTATGTTGCGTGATATCTGCGATTCCACCCAACCTTAATCTAAGCTGGTAGCTGAGGATGGCTGGGGTGACGTCATGCTCTAAGCCTAGCTAGGTGAACTCATCATCTGTATTTAAGGACACCTCCAGTGGGTGGATATCAAGAGGAGGGCATGTAGTATGATGTGATGATTAAGTTGTTGTATTGCCCTGAGTGTGAAGTGGGCATGTAGGTGTTTTTTCATTGCTAGTGTTGGAATATCTGGAGGTGGGATATTTTTGTAAAAGGTTTGGTAATGTTAGTGTGTGATTGTTTTATTTGCCTGGGTGTGTTGTATGTCTCTCTTATGTATTGACACGGGTCTTGATTGTTGGAACAGGCTTCTGCTTAGAATTTTGTGCCCCTCATATCAGGGTAGTCTCAGACTGGGAGGACTTTAGTTTCATAGTGTAAGTAAGCTGTGGGAATGGTTTTGGTGCAACCTGTGCTGTTGTGCAGGGCTTTGGTCTGCATGATTTCAAGGTGTTATTGTGCATGTTAGACAGGATGGGAGCCCATGCCAGGGAGGCATAGGACATACCTGATTTAATGTATTACAGTATTAGTAAAGAGAGCATTTTTTTATGTTTTTATTTTATTTTATTATTATTTTTTTCCCAAGGTCTGGCCCTGTAGTTGCCCTGAGTGCATTTAGTTTTGGGGGTGCATTACCTCTCAATATCCAATTCAGTCCTGCATCATCTTTAAACATGCTTGGGGTTTCATTCTCTCGGGATTTATCTTGGAAAGATCATATTACTTCTCTTTTAAAATCTGCATCCAAGAGATTAGGTGTGCTAAGCCAACTCTGTGCCTTCTTTACCTGTGCACAGTTGTTGACTTTATACATGGGTTTTATTTGTCCCTGTGTAGATTACAACTCTCATGTGTGGGGAGACTCCCCACATACAGCTTTTCTCATCAAGGTGGAGGCAAAGGCTTTTTGTCTCATTAACTCTCCTCTTACTGGCTCCCTTCAACCTCTGTCTCTTCACCACACTGTTGCATCTTTATCTCTTTTCTATTGCTACTTCAGTGGTCACTGCTCCTCCAAAATGTCTGCTTGCATCCCTCCACCACTGTGGTGGGTGCGTAACACCCAGTTAGCAACAAACTCTCATCCCTTTTCTGGCCAGCTCTCCAATGCAAGAGTTAACCATTACTTCCAGTCCTTCATGTATGCAACAGGACAACTGTGGAACTGTCTCCCTCTGTCTGTCTTCCCTCTGTCAAGTCTTTCAAACATGGTGTGTCCTGGCATCTCACAATGAACAGATCTTGATTTTGGCTCTGTTATCTTGTTCTTGTTTCTTCTTGGAGGGAACAGTTTGTGGGCTCCTGGCCTATGGTTCCTTCTTTGCATTAAAAAAAAAAAAAAAGAGAGAGAGGTCCTTGAGGTCCTTGATGGTGAGTCTGGTGTCATATATCACTCAAATGATCTTAATGAAGGGCACAGGTACATTGTTATGTACGATATGGGGGAGTACCTTTGTTCTTGTTTACTGCTTGTGATGTGTGTGGTGGTGTATTTGACTTGGGCGATCTTTAGCTTGTCGTCCCCCACCCAAGTTTGCAGTATGTTGAGACAGTTCTGTTGCAATATGCAAGCTGTGTCTACAATGTGTGTGTGGTTATTATGTTGATGTCATCTTCATATGAGGCAATGTTTGTGAATGGTAGGGGTGTGGGAATATGTTCATCAAGTTGATGAGTGTGGATGACAGAACAGAACCCTGTGGAACTCTGTTAGGAAAATTTAGTGTTCATGATGACTTGCCCTGGAATGTAACTTTTGTGTGTATGTGTATTTACCTAATTGTATTTGCCTAATTGTGATATACAGGAAATGAGCTACGCTCGTGGGGTCCCGTCTGTGTTTCTCAATAAGTCAAATTTTGCTTTAAACTCGTTGAAGTTTTTAGACTGGATGATCTCTTTGTCCAGTCTATTCCACAGGTCTAGGCCTCTATACGGAAAACTATATTTCTTGATGTCCTTCAAGCAGCGTGGCTTCTTCAGTTTCAGACCATGTCCTCTTGTTACTCTCTTATCCCATAAAAACAGATCTTCTCTATCAAGTTTATCTGCTCCCATCATGGTCCTGAACACTGCAATCATGTCACCCCTCTCTCTCCTTTCCTCTAAGGATGGCAAATCCAGCCTTTCTAGCCTCTCACCATATGACAGTTCTGCCAGACTGGGGACCATCTTGGTTGCTGTTCTTTGTATTCTCTCAATCTTGTTTATATCTTTCTTTTTGTGTGGGGACCACACTACTGCTGCATATTCTAACCTGGGGCGGATCATGGCCACTATCAGTTTTTTCATCATCTCTTCATTCATGTAATGAAATGCCACTCTTATGTTGGTCAAGAGTTTATATGTCTCTCTAACTATCTTGTTGATGTGTTTTTCAGGTGACAAACTATCCTGGACCAGCACTCCTAAATCTTTCTCTTCTCTCACTTTTGTGATTGGTTCATTACCCATCATATAATTCAGTGATGGTCTCTTGGTGCTTTTACCCATTTCCAATATTTTACATTTTTTTGCGTTGAATTTCATTTCCCACATCCGGCTCCAGTCATGTATCCTATCCAGATCCTCCTGCAGCATTTTACAGTCCCCTTCAACCTCTACCTTCCTCAAGATCTTTGCATCATCAGCAAACAGACTTGCGTAACTGTTCAGTCCATCTACCATATCATTTACGTATATCAGGAACATTACTGGTGCCAACACCGAGCCCTGTGGGACACCACTTGTTACTTCTCTCCATCCAGACATCCTGTCCTTTATTACTGTCCTCATTTGTCTGTCTCTCAAAAAGTCTCTCATCCATTCCAGGAGGTTACCCTTCAGTCCTCCTATATGCTCTAATTTCCACATTAGTCTCTTATGGGGTACCTTGTCAAAGGCCTTCTCCAAATCTAAATATACACAATCCACCCAACCGTCTCTCTCCTGTAGCACATCAATCGCTCTTGAGTAAAAGCTCGACAAGTTGGAAACACATGACCTTCCACTTCTAAATCCAAATTGACTTTCAGTCAGTATATTCATCTCTTCCAGATATTTTATCCACCTATCTTTCAGAATCTTCTCGCACAATTTTGCAACCATGCTGGTTAGGGACACTGGTCTATAGTTCAGGGGTTCTTCCTTGTATCCTCCCTTGTAAATTGGTACCACATTTGCTCTCTTCCATTCCCAAGGCACTTTCCCTTCTTCCAGCAAACACACAATTAAACTGTGAATCTTATCTGCCAGTTGGTCTCTGCATTCCTTCAGTACCCAATTTGAAATTCCATCTGGTCCTGGGGCTTTCCTTACATCTTGAGTTTCCAATAATTTGTACACTTCCTGCACTTCCACTTTTATATCTTTTATCACCACATTCCTAGTCACTCCCTCCCTCTCCACAAACTCCCCTTCATTAGTAAAAACTGATTGGAAACGTTTGTTCATTATTTCAGCTTGCATTGCTGCATCATTGTAGACCTCTCCTTCTACTTTCAGTTTGGTGATTCCTTCCTTTTGTTTCAATTTGCCATTAACAAATCTATAAAACAATTTGGGTTCATCCTTACATTTGTCAATTATACCTTTTTCAAAGTTTCTTTCTTCCTCTCTACGAATTCTTGTATATTCATTTCTAGTTCATTTATATTCTTCCTTTGTTCTGTTATTAGCTCTCTTTCTCCATTTGTTCCACGCCATGTTCCTCTCTTTTTTCGCTATCATACACCTTCCATTAAACCACTCCTTTTTCCTGTATTCTTTCCCACTTACTCTTTGAACATATTTTTCCACTCCTGAATTATAGAGGTCTAGAAAGATATCCCACTTCCTCTGAATCTCTCTTGTTTCTCTGAATTTTCTCCAATCTGCATTTTCAAAAAATTTTCTCAATTCTGTAAAGTTTGCTTTCCCAAAGTTGTATCTTCCCTGCCTATGGAGCTCGTCTCTTGGCACCACATTCCCTATTATCATCTGGAACTCAGTGACCACGTGATCACTTTTTCCCCTAGGACACAGATATTTCAAGGATTCAGTTACGTCAGGTTCTTTGGTTAACAGTAAATCTAATCTTGCTGGGGTGTCATCACCTCAGAATCGTGTCTCTTCTTTGACCCACTGTGTCATTACATTGTTCATCACAATGTTTAACAATATAGTGCCCCACGAATCTTCGTCACCTCCTGAGTCCCATTCCTCCCAGTTCACCTCTTTACAATTAAAATCACCCATTAGAGTTATATTGCTGCTTTTCTCAATCACTTTCTGCAGATAACTAACCATGTCTGACAACATCTCCTGGTATTCATCATAAATCCATGCTCTTGTCTTAGGTGGAACATATACTACTGCTATATCTCTCTTACAGTTCTCTCCAGTTTCTGATTTCATGTTTATCACTTCAGCCCTACCCTCTCCCATTTCCACAGAATCTACATTTAAGTTGTTCTTCACTGCCATCATCACTCCTCCTCCCATTTTATCTTTTCTGTCTCTTCTCCACAATTTGTATTTGGCATCTCCCATATGGATATCAATATTCTCCCTTAACTTGGTCTCTACAAAGCACATAACATTAGGTTCTTGTACCCTCAAGAAATCGTTGATTTCTAACATTGCCGATATTAATCCATCAACATTAGTGTACGCCACCTTCAAACTTTTTTCGTTATTACATATACCGTCTTTTCTCCTCCTCTCCGTCGGTACCACTTCCTCAGTTTCTGATCCATAACTCTTCAATAAAACACTGTCTTCTCCTTCTCCGTTCTCTGTTCGTTTTTTGCCTTAGCTTCCTTTATTAACTCCTTTATTTTAGCTCTTTCTTCCTCATTTGCATCTCTCCTTAACCAGACATTTTCGAACCCCTCTTTTTCTGCCAATTTCCACGTCCTATTCATGATTTCATTTACTATTGCCTGGGACTGGAACTTCACCTTCAGTGGCCTCGCCCCTCCTTCCTCATACTTACCTAACCTAAACACTTCTTCAGTCACTTCTTGGGCTTCATTGTTACCCTCCATTACTACTGATATTATTTCTTTAACTTTACTCAATTCTTCTCTTTCTCTTTCAGATCTTATCGTGATACGCTTTTCTTTTACCCCTAAAATAATTACACATTTTTTCTTTGCTACATCCCTGACTAAAGATTCTCTACTTTTCAGTACCCTAACCACTTCCTTCTCCACCTTTTCCTTGCTTTGTTGTTCTGTAATCTCTTTCAAATTTACATTCCCTTCCTCCTGAATTTTCTTCCACCCCTTTTGTTGCTCCTTAATTTCCTTAATATGTTCATCTTGCATCCTTGATTTTGAATCATAGTCATCTAATTTACTTTTCATTCTGTCCCTTTCTTCTTCCAACCTCTTGTTTTCCCTCTTGAGCTGTTCTGTTTCATTTGTGGCAGATTGATTACTCACTTTTAATTCCGTTACTTCTCTTTCTTGTTCCACACTGCGAGTGTAAACTTTTTCCAGCTTGTTCTGTAAAACTTTTCTCTCTCTCTCTCCTGTTGTAAGGTCCTCTCCTGCAGCTCCCTAATTACTACCCATACCTTCTTTAATTCCTGGACATTCCTCTCCGCCGTTTTTTCTACTCCCGCTACTCGTGTTTGATTCAGTCTGGCACTTCCGTTTTTCGCATCTTCGTCAGAAAGCCCACAAATTCCCTTTCGCCAGACGTAAACAAACCGCTGTCGCTTTCCGCCATGATACAACCATATGGAAACTTTTCTATTCTACTGTATCTTGCTCTCTTTATCCCGAAACCCGCGTTTTTTTTTTTAACTAATGTCTGACGGGACCACCACTCACTTACTCATTTACACAATCACAATAGGCTGGTTTCCTTTCGCTGCTGATTCAGCGATTATTTCCCTGCAATCCAGGAAGACGTCTGTCCACGTCGGCGACCTGTGTGTGTGTGTGTGTGTGTGTGTGTGTGTGTTTGTGTGTGTGTCCAACTGGGCATAGGCTTCACAGCCAGCTTCCAAGGCCCAGTAGTCCTCCTACATACCATACACCTCTACATGTCACCACTTCGGTGCTAAACACCCACCGTCCATATTGAATACATGCTAGGGCTGTCTCATACAGGACTGGTGTATTGGTATTAGTGGGGATATTTCTACATGTGGGTGAGTCTTCTGGTAGATTAGTAAAGTCTGCTTGTCTACCAGATAAATAGTCGACAATCCAGATTTTGGTGGCGTTCTCCATATTTGTGTTGTATATTTTGGCGATTAGTTTGCATCTGGGGGTGGCCTAGAAGACTACTATTCTCTATTGTTGTGAGAAGTGTCTGCTGAGTGGGTGTTGTGGAGTTAATGCCATTTGATGTTCATTATGTGAGATTAGTCAGTAAGGGGCGTGTAGAGTGCAGTGCTCGGAATCCATGCTGTGAAGGAGCAAGGAAGACTAAGGAGTGACCTTGTTGAGAATGACATTCATTTATTTTGGATGGTGTTCTAAGTAGTGTTATGGATCTGTATGAAGAAGGGAGTGTTGGGTCTTTGTTTGGTTTAAGTACAGTCATGATTGTTCCATGTTTCCAAATGTTGGGAATGCTTTAGTGTGTGCTTGAGTAGTCACCGATGTTTGGGAGGGCCTGAATGTTTTGTGCCCCTAAATGTTTCATGTGTTGGTTGCTGATGCCATCTGGTCTTGTGCTTGTAGAGTTAGAGTACTTTGATTTCTTGATAATGTTAAGTGTCTGTTCTGAAGTGAAGGTGATTACATTGTCATTGAGTTAAAAGGACATTCTGTGTTGAGAGGGTTGTTTTTCACATTTCGTGCATGTTAGTGTTAAGTGATTTATGTTTGCATATTGGTTTCCAAGTATGTTTGCTTGTTTTTTGAAGGAAGGGATGTGTTGGATGTTGGAGGTGATGGTGGTGTTGGTCTTGGAAGTTCATGTTTTTGATTTGGTGCTACTGTTCAATAATTTGTGGAGCCAAGAGATGTCAGTGGAATGACTAAGTGTTGTTACAAAGGCCTTCTGGCTTTCCATTTTCTTTATGCTGATTTTGTTGTTGATCACATTGCATAGTTCTTGGACCCTTAAGATGATGTCTTGCATGTGTAGGAGAGGTGAACTGGGCTTAAGTCTGTCATGTTGTCATATGAGGCAGGAAATCTCTGGTGTAAAGTCTGGATTGTAATGTCTTTTGTTGCCTCGTGGGATATGGTGTTTGTCTGTATTGAGTATGATGTTGCTGAACTTTGTAATGTGCCTTTAAGTGTTGATGATGGGTAAATTGTTTAGTGTGCTGAGATGTTCTGTTTCTTCAGCAAATTTTGTCCAGTCTACCTTCTTGTAGTTTGTTTATGTGAGGTGTGATCGCCCAGGTTTGTGTCAGATTATGTTTCTGTTGTAATAATGATGATGAGATTGTCTGTAATGAGTTTTGGTAACCATATAACCAACCAACACATGTTCCCTACATGGCAACAAGTGGGTTGGAGGAGAGTTAGTGCCCTCCCCGGAAAACAGCTAACTAAAAATATGAACAAGAAACCCCGGACCAGGCCTGACCAAGAGATGACGATTAAGGAGCGAACAAAGGACATGATACGGATTGTGACGTAGAATGTCTATCTATCTATTGCCAGACACTTCAATTCCGCAAGGGGTGGCCACAAACAAATCGCCTCCATGTCGCTCTGTCCCCCACCATTTCACTACCCCGCTCCCAACTCACATGGAATGTAAGGGGTGCAATTGATGAGGTGAAAGAGAGAGAGAGATTGTTCAGGTGCATCAGGGTGGGAAAGTGGATGTATGTGGATTAACCTGCCCCATGCCATTGACGTACATGTACAGACATTGGAATAAGTTTGTTTCCTTTTCCATGGACTAAGGTGTTTGTAACACTACACAGTGGAGAGCTATACCCTCCTCCTCCCTTCCTCATAGTCCCATACTCCCAGCCAAACCCCCACTTTTCTCTCCGCCCTCATAACCCCACCCGGTACCCTCCATACTCTCGCTGACAGCCAGCTAGGGGTTACTGTACTTCTTGCACCTCTGTAGTTACGTGTAGTCTGAACAACTAAATATGAAATAAACTGTATCATGAACATCTTTTTTGACTGCCATCTCTCACATATCTCGTTTCCCAAATGCTTCAGTCCCAAATGCTTAAGTCCAACTATTTGCCCCCAGAGAGCAACTTTGTCATGTTGTCGAGTCAGAGCCATA
>JAGKTI010006691.1:0-17724 GCA_018397915.1 Birgus latro | reverse complement strand
AAAAAGCACATATTCAACGACTGCTAAGTGAATATGATATTACAGGAATCAATGAAACTAAGACAAGTTTATCTGTAAGTTTACCAGGACATGTATCCTATCATTGTAAAGTTGTGGGCACATCGAACCGTGGTGGGATGGTGGTGCTTGTAAAATGATATTTGGCTAATTTTGTACACGACGTTGATACCAGTACTGGTGACTAGATTTGGCTGCAAATCCGTAATGTTAAAGGTGTACTATTCGGCTTTTGCTATGTTCCTCCATGTGACTCTCAGTATTACTCGCACGATGCTTTTGCGCCTATTCACGAAAAAATTAGATTCACATACATGAGAAAGGATATATAGCAACAAGCGACATGAATGCAAAATTCGGGAAAGCAGTGAATAAGCTAGCAGCCTTGTAGTTGTCAGGTACTGATATGTCATATCCTGATTTGTGGACTCTTTCAGTGTGCCCAACGATAATGCAGAATTTCTATCATCCAAATTTTTGGACAATAACCTCATAGTTGTATACTGTATAGCCTCAAGACAAGTGATTAACATTGTATTTGTAACAAGACTTATTGTAAGCGTGACACATGGACACATATCGCGTCTCTAAGCATGCCACCGTATCTGAGTGATTTTTCAATTATGCAGCACGCGGATCTCCCATCTGATCATGCTCCTATCACCATATATGTATCCTGCACAGGAGTAGACTCAGGCGGTTTACTAGCTAAGGCAGGATCACTGGGGGATCACGCAGCTCTGTATGGCAATGCAACAAGTATGGTTATGTTAGAAAACCTAATTTGCCAATATAGATAGGCGGGTATTTGCCGAGAACATTACACAAGTGAATTTTCCCTACACAGGTGGCGATATTAACGTTTTTACAGAGATGGTATCCGATACCTTATATGAATGTGAAGGAAGGAATAGCTGTAGAGGAAGGATAAATCAATGTGATGTGAGCTTATGGAGATGGGAAAGGTTCTTGGAAGAAAGACACGATGTAAGGGTCTGGAAGGCAATCAATTGGAAAGGTGATCATGATACATCCAACAGGGACTGTCCGAGTGATGAAGAATTTAAAGCTCATTTCGGACGTGTTTCAAATCCTCCTGACTTTGCTCCGCTGCCCTAAGATATCAGTACTAATGTATCTATGCCTGCAGTGGACGACCCCCATTTCACCCTCAGAGGTAGAACGTCAGATCAAGAAGATGAAAGTAGATAAAGCCTGCAGGCCAAATGGGTTCTCTCCAGGTGTGTTGACAATGTTGCCCTTGCAGTGGATTTCAACTCTTACCACACATTTAAAATCATTTTTACTTCCGGGGTATATCTTGCATCATGGGCAAGAGCAAAGGTTTTCACTATTTTTAAGAGAGGAAACAGATCGGATACAAACAGTTACTGAGGTATTTGCGTAATTAATGGTTTAGCCAAACTATTTCATAACAT
Organism: Birgus latro; assembly: GCA_018397915.1. Classification (NCBI taxonomy): domain Eukaryota; kingdom Metazoa; phylum Arthropoda; class Malacostraca; order Decapoda; family Coenobitidae; genus Birgus; species Birgus latro. Next base: position 16,267 of record JAGKTI010006691.1, on the reverse strand, counting down.
TGTTTGTCATAGACTGAACGTGTGGTTCCGCCAATTTCATGAGCAAGCCAGAGCACAGAGTAAACGTGGCTGTGATTGGCGTGGAGCAGCGGTAATGACAGCGACACTCGGGGTAAGGCAGGGCTCCCCCACTTCCCACTTTCTAATCATACAATCCGTAAATGAACTCATCAGAATGGCAAAAGAACAATGTGTATCTGAAGGTTTTACTCAGTAACTTCATATTTTGTCTTGATGAATGAAACAATTTTGTTCTCTATCAGTCGTGGCAGCATGATCAAGGTGAGAATATTAGTCATTTTGTGAAGAACAGGGAATAGTTATGAACCAGTCAAGAACTAAGTTTTTCGTGACAAATGGTACGGCCGATGACGCCGAATCTTTGCAGGTGGACGGACTTATCACTGAACCCTTTACTACGTATGTTTACCTAATCATAGGCGTACTGGCTGGGGTGGTGGGGACGGAGGGCTGTCGCCTCCCCGGATTCGGGCAGAAATGAAAGAAATTCGGGCAAGTGGTCACGAACCATACTTGACACGAAATTTTGCCTGAACACAGTATACGACTTAAGCAATGCATTTTAATATGATAGAACTGCACATACCATACATAACATCAACGAGAAAACAGACGGGTCAAGGGGATATAAGTAGAAGAGGCGGACAGAATTTTATGCTGATAAAATAATTGTGGAGCAGCTGCCTCATATTATTAAGGCTTTACACACCTTGACAAATGATGCGGATTCCAAGACTTATTCGGACAGTCGCGCGTTACTGATTGCCATATGCGCTTCTGATTTCCTGATTGGATTGGGTGTGCTGAAAATTATACTGTACAGAACAAACAGCCTCAACAGATATCTTCAGGGGAAGACTATGGATATCAAAACAGCTAAGAGGTCAGCTATAGCGACCAAAGAGACTCTGCTTGATGCAAGAACTGAGGAGAATTTCGAAGCTGCTTGGAAGAGCGCAGAAAAGTTGTGTGATGCTGCGAAGTTAATCATCCAAGACACGCAGTTCCACGCAGAAAGGTATCCTATCGGTTTCAAGCCCTCGTTGGAGAATCAGTAAACGACGAGCCACTGGATCAAACAGCTAAAGATGTCCCTCGTGTATCAACCTATTATGCCAGTCTAGATAAGGTTGTTATGGAGACTGAATCAAGATTCGATGGAAATGGTCAAACTGTGCTCTCTGCATTCGGCCATATCATTCTCACACCTGATTCTCTGGACGACTCAGATGAGCACAAACGTCTTACGTCGCACTACGGTGTTGATCAGGACCTGCCCAAAACAGAAAGTTTGTCAAGCACGATCATACACGCCAGTCAGCTCAGACGCGCAGCCAACTGCAGCCAGTATTGTGAAGACTTTGTACAAAAATTATATACATCGCGTGCGGCCAGTGTCTAACATGACCGCCGGCATCCAGACAACCATTCCTGCGACGTCTTGTTCAGCAGGACGCAGTTTCAGTGTGCTCCGATTTTTGAAGACATATCTGAGGAGCACAATAGGTCAGGCGCGTCTGAGCAGTAAAGCCATGCAGAATACAGAGCGACGTTATACAAATTCGTCTGTTGGCAAGAATCTGGACCACATAGTTGATATATTTGCTTCTAAGCAAGAGAGAAAACACTATTTCTTCTAGAGATGCCAATACTCAGAGGTTAGAGCACACACGAGCTGCAGACCATTCCATGCATTTGTGCTGCCTTCCCTGAATACTTCTGTGTTGCATTACTGGATTTTCAACTCCCAGCGAATTTATGAAATTTAGCATTACTGAACTCAATATTTTCTTATGCAATTGCTTGTGCTGTGTCTCAGTATGACAATAAAAGATGTAGATCTCGGTTGAAAACAATGTTTTTCTGTCAGTATTGCTATACTTTTTCTATTTCTCTTGCTTTTTGGTTGCGAGTTTCGGCGCAGTTCTGTTGGCTGTGCGTTTTTTGGTAGTACTCTACAGCTGACTCGGGCTTTTGAACGAGTTTCAGTGGTATACGGTTTCGTCGATGACGTGGTCACATGGATAACAGTTTGGAAAATTGTCGGCCATGTCTAACTCTCAGCCTCCCCAGCCTCAACAGCCCCCGTACGCCTGTGCTTACCTTGGATCTCCCCTCACCAGCGACGGCTCAGTGTCAAGCACAAAGTACACGCCTGACATATATTGTCTCATGTTCTGAAATTTGAGCCTTTCATTAACAAAAATAATGACGTGCCATTTATAGTTAAACGACGGATTTTTGATGCAGCATTGATGTCCTCGCTCCTATATGGCTGTGAATCATGGACGAGAGCTGACTATAAACCTGTTATCAAGTTATACAACTGGGCTCTGAAGCAGCTCTTAGGAGCGAGGTCAACCCCAAACAATGTTTGCTATGCTGAATTGGGATACCCGACATTACCCGACGTAATTATACTGAAGCAGCATTAATTTTATTCTAAAATTTCATCAGAAAGACCCAACCTCATTGAGGACCCACGCCATCTCTTGTAGCTTCCCAATTTTGATGCTGCTGATGCTGACTTTGCTGATGACGCAGTGTTTCCTGAGGAGTTGCTGGAAACATTCCTGAGAATTCATAAGGCATTCAAGAAGAATGCAAAGCCACTAGGACTAAAAGTGTCCCAGGCCTGTGGTGGTTTGCTGGAGGAAGCGGTAGTCTGCTCAGGCATATGGAGGACGTACAAGTCTTGGAAACATTCACTTGTCTAGGTAACTTGTTCCTAGCAGCGGTAGGTCAAATGAACAGACCTCTCGTCGCATTGGTCTGACTTATAGTGTTATAGATAAACTCCATTCGGGTATTTGTCGTAGTTATTGTGTAGAAAGACGAAAATACGCATCTTCAAGACGATGGTGATCCTTGTCTTACTTTATGACTGTAAGACATGGGCACTAAACGGTACCTTCGAGCGGCAATATGACTCCTTTGATACTAAGTGCCTTTGCAAGGCATGGGATAGCATTGGTACGGTCAAGTGAATATTGAATGTCTACTCCGTGAGACTTATTCGAGGCCTATTACTCATATTAAAAGAGAACCCCAACTCCAGTATTATGGGCACGCGACACGTTTTTCCCAGGCAGATCTTGCTCATAGGGTGATTGAGTCAACCCAGGTTAAAGTAGACTATGGAAAAGGCGGGAAAACTCATGGCTGGAGTAAGTCTATCGTTCCGACTGGTAGTTACATGGAGGGAGGGGGGGAGGGAGAGGAGTCGCTGCTTAGAGGCTTTCAAGGAGGAACCCCAAGTTTGCAGGTAGTGTCAGAGAGTGAGCAAGGCTATGTGCCCCCTGGCGTTTGCTCGGGGTGAGTATGTGTGATCTAGTAGTTAGTGCGCCCCAGAGGAGATTGAAGGTCTTTCAAGCATGTATTGGCAAAATGGGTTTAGGTAGATCATCTGACCCCCACGCAGCTGTTCGAACCTAACCTTCTCTCCTACCCCTCAAAGAATTAAACGTGCAATCAGTGGACTGCAAACTGAGGAATTACAGATAAATCTAACGTACAAAAAAATTCCTCCAGTATGACATTAAAACTACCCGTAATCAGAAGACTCATCAGCAAGGGGTTTCCTTTAATAAAGAGCTATCAAACATGAGGTGTCAGTTAAGAGAGCTAACTAAAGTGTAATCGTTACGAAGCGATCACCAAGTGGCTATCAAAACATAAATGTCTCCAAGGGACTGTCAGTACATCAGTATCATCTAAATGTTATCACTACATAACTATCACCTAGGGGCTATCAGTACATAAATATCAAAAGGCTATCAGTGCATAAGTAACACCAACAGGCTGTCAGTACATAAATATCACCATGAAACTATCATTACAGAAATATCACCAAGAAGCTATCAATACATAAATATCAAGAGGCTATCAATATATAAATATCACCAAGAGTACTCCTGAAGTGGGTGGCAAGCTGGTAACAGGGAGAGCTGGAGCCCCCGTTTCACCAGCCCTCATGACCTGTTCCTAACCATCTCCCTTTGCTGAACATTTTCTGTATTTTCATTCACACAGACAGTAGGGCAGCATACTCTCATAAGTCCAATACCTCCAACTCTCTACACCACAATACATGCACATTAGATGTCACACCTATTTCCATCCCCTCTTTGCATTGGCCGCTGCATTATTATCAGCAAATTTGGTGGTATCTCGGATTGCCACCAACGGCAGGGCTGGTGTCACAGGGTCCTCCTAGTCGCACTCAGGCGTCTGTGCCAACTGCAATTGTTGGAAACACTATTCATGCTCGTCAGCGGAGAAGCGCAAATTCGGCCTTATATTTCACTACTGTAATATCTGGGGTCTTAGTACCACTCTGAATTCCGTTCATTTTTCCTCCAGTCTATATCCCCTCTAGCCCTGTTCCTCACAAAAACCCAAATCTCTCCCTCTATGACATATCCCCATTTGCTCCAAAGAAAATGAGGTCCGAGATCTTGGATGAGTCTCATAACCAGATCAGCAGTGGGCACCTGGGAATGAAGAAAACTCTAAGCCGGCTGCGACAGAGGTTCTACTGGACTGGCGTGCGTCGGGATGTTGAACAGTGGTGTCAGGTCTGTGAAATATGTTGTGCCAAGAAGAGACCAAGAAACGTGGTTGCCCCCTCTCCAGCTGTACCAAGTGGGTGCGCCAATGGAAAGAGTCCCGGTGGTCGGTGGACACTGCTGGACCTCCCCCACTCACTGAAAGAGGAAACCGGTATATACAGTATGTGTCGCCATGGACTACGTCACAAAGTGGCCAGAAGCCTACGCCATCCCCGATCAAGAGGCTGCGACAGTTGCTCAGGTGTTGGTTGACCAGTTTTTCTGTCGTTCTGGGATGCCACAAGTAAGTGATGTAAGTTAGTGGGGATCAGGAAGACCAGGACGCCCCCACGAAGGCCACAGTCAGATGGGATGGTGGAGAAATTCAACTGGACCCTGGGACAAGACCTGGCCAAGTACTGCGTAGAGGGACAAATGGAATGGGACCAGAAATTACCTGCGTTGCTGATGGCATATCGGTCTGCATCCCATGAGTCTACCGGCTACGCCCCTGCAAAACTGATGCTGGGCCTCGAGTTACGTTTACCTGTTGACTTGTTAATGGGAAGACCACCTGGTGAAGAGCTGCCTACAGACACCTCCAGCTATGCAAAACATATTCAGGAAAGGCTGGCTGAGGTGTACATCATCAAGTGCGAGAAGCTCTAAAGTTTTCAGGAGAGGTGATGAAGTGCAAGTATGATGCCAAGGCAAATGAGGTAAGCTTCAAGGATGGTGACAAAGTTTGGTCATACAATCCTCAGCGAAAGAAGGGACAGTCATCGAAGCTTCAGAGCCTGTGGGGCGGACCTTTCACTGTGTTGGATCGCCTATCAGACATAACGTACCAGCTTCGGGGAGGCAGGAAGTCTAGTCCAAAGGTGGTACACGTGAAAGGTCTGTGGCGGTACCATGGGCCAGGACGGTACAGCTGGGAAGTCCCCGAGAAATCGTGCTCACCTGCAGCCGAGGATGTTTAGGAGGACCAAGTGGAGCTGAAGTACAAGAGGATGGTGACAGTTTCCCAAGAGAAGAAGTGCATTAGGAAGAGGACCAACACATTCCAAGAGGAGTGGACTGTGTGAGGAACAAGGACGTCGTCGGAAGCGGCATAGGAGAAGACCTGATAAGCTGAAGGATTATTTTGTGTATAATTAGATTTTTAGTTTAGATTAAGGATTATGTTTGTATACACTGTGTAGTTTTGTCAGGACGAGAAAGGACTAGGGAGAGGTATAGTGTTGAGAAGCGGGATTTGCCAGTTAGGTAGCCTGCTATTTCGACAGTTATTTTGTATAATCGTACATTAATTTTTGTACTCCTTTTCTCTATAATGTTTTATTTATGTGACTGTTTGTTAAATTATGTAATTTTATCTCAGTTTGAGTGCTGAACAATTTAGAGTGTTATGTAGTGCAAGAAAAATCTGGATAATTTGGATGTCTCAGATTTGGTAACTGTTATTGCTAGGGGCAGGTACCAGCACGTCCTAGAATGCTGGAGAATGTAAGGTTATATAAGGAGGTGTAAGAGCCTAGGGAGTTTCAGCGCCGTTTAATTTTTAGTGTCAGTGCAGTTCAGTTTGAGTTTAGTTCAGTGTCAGTGCAGATTGTATAGCTCCGGTACTCGTGAAAACAGTGAAGTTAAGTTGACAAGCATTAAGTGTAATTATTTGGAGAACAAAGACAGCGAACTTTAGAAGCCAGTGTTTATTTACCACCCCTGAGCCGATATCGTTCTTGTACACCGAGAAGCTGACCATAAGAACAACTCACTGGGCAGGTAGCGTCCTTCCCATACTGTACTGCTGCTGTTGGAGCCTGTGGTGGTGTGGAACGTGGATGTACAGTAAGCTAAAGCTCATTTGACAACAATAAGCCACGATTTTAGTATGTTCCGTTAGAATTTACTGCACTTTGCAATGTAGTAAGACCCGATAAGAGTTGCGTTAATATGTGTCAGGTACGTGTGTGTGTGTGTGTTTTATCTAGGTTCTTTATTTATCATCCAGTACAACAAGCCCCAACACTCTGGGGAACACTGTCGCTGAAGGCCAAGCAGGGATGGGTGTGTAGCGTTCAGAAATTATATAGGTTACCTATATATAAACATTGTTTTCTATGAAGCAACCGTTTTCTCTAAATGATTTAGGCTAACTCAAGGATATTTGTGAATGCCTTCTTTGTACATGCAGTATGTCTGCGGCTACATGTGCGTGAATATATGCGTGTATGTATGTATGCATATGTGCCTCTCTGCATACGTATGTACATACGTGTGTACCAATATAGCCTACCACTTTACTCATCTCAGAACATGTAATGATAAATACTGTAACATGTATGTATCACGGTATGTTTCTGTTCATTGTTGTGCTTGTATAATTACTGCTATACCTTCTGTGCCCTAAGATACCGATTTTGTTTTCCTCATGCACCCCTCCCTGCTTCGCCTTCAGGGACAGTGTTCCCTCCCCCCCCCAAAAAAAAAAAAAAATCTTCCATCCACCTTCACCACTCCATCCTGAAATTTTCAAGCTTCCACCTCCATCCCCAGCTACCAGGCTCACCACTACGCAAAAATACATTTAGACATGGGATTTGTTTTTATGGCAATTCCAGACGTAAGTTTATTCAGCTGCTAAGAAACCCACAACATTTGACGCTGACTGAGCAAATCACATGGTTAATCAATGAAAATCCGTTACTTCCCATTCTCCGTGAATTCCCAGAATTTGTACCATAGGTCTAGGAAGCAATACATTCAAACATGTATATTTACACATACTAACACCGCTTATCCTTCAATCTCTCATACACAGACCAGCAACATTCATCAAGCCTCCACTGTCTAGCCATAGTCGCTAACAAATGTACTACTCAAGCCTGTGTAAGGGAAAAGCACTACTGTGTACCAATGAGGGACATGTACAAGATAAACGAACAACTAAAAAAAAAGTGAAGATACGAAACGAAGACAAAGTGGTGTTGGAGGGTGTGTGTTATGCCTTACGAACCCAGCCATAGTCGCTAACAAATCTATTACTCAAACCAATGTATGAGAAAAGCGTTACTGTCTACCAACGAAGGACATCTATAAAATAAATGTACAACTAAAAGTGGTCAAAATGTGAGACGGAGTGAGATTTGCTGAAGATGATTTTGACTCACCACCTTCTTTTGTTGTATAAGACCTTTGTATACCTTTGACAACAAAAAACATTTCAAATCAATCAATCTCGCACTAATGGGGTTTATAAAGGATTAAAGGCTCTAACCCCTCCAATTCAAAAATTCTCTACATAAGCGAGTAAAACCGTCTGGGGGTGGAAATAAGACAATAAACCAGCAATACCCCTTGGGAGTAAAGTGGCCGACCTGAATATCGTCAGGTTTAGTTTAATCATGAAATATTTTGACGATTTCATTATGTTTAGGAGACCCTTTTCGACTGAAGGGATTCCCGTGATCATCGTGACTACTAAAGGTGAATATAATTGGGTGTGACGAATTACCGAATCGATGGTCTTATACCGAATTGGTACTTTTAATTTGGAAAATATAGTTGTTATCAATATATACTGTAGTCTCATACACACCTAACCATATGAATTCCGAAAAAAAAAAATAATAATAATAACTGAAAAAAAAAAACAGGATTCTGAGCGGGAACATGCTCTATTTGCTTTTTAAATCAATATATATGCAAAACAAAAGTCTGTCAAGGAGTGATGCCGAAGGAGAAACACCCGCTAACTTAGCACGTTTTCGCTCTAAATCCTGATTTTTAAAAATTAATAATTAAATAAATAACTAAAAAATGTTCGGATTTCAGATAATTGGGTGTGTATGAACCTACACGGTGAAAAAATTTAATTTTTCCCAATTAATTAAAAGTGCCGATTCGGTAAACGACTGATCATTCGGTAATTCGTAGCACCGGAATAAAATAGTCTGGTTGCAGAGTGATGCAAATATATAATTCTCCATTGTTACCTGGTTAAGAAGGTGGGTGGTTTGGCCCCACACCGAAGCCAAAAAAAATTCCGCCTCGTAAGTCAGACTCATTTCGAGAGAAGAACAGGACATGTGTAGAATCTTCAGTCCCTAATTCAGTCTAAAGGATTAAAAATAAAGAATTTACGAGAATAGTTTTGTTAGCTATTTTTCGTCTTGTGAGATGGACAAGGAAGGGAGCGTGCATATAGTTTCCTGCTTCTTGTTTATTCGGCAAAAACAAATCGAAATTGCAACAGAAATCGGTCATAAATAAGCTTAAATCATCACACCTTTGGCCACCTCTTGCTTCACTCTTCATTCCTATGACATTAAGTAACAAACTGTGGTATTACTAACCCCTTCAGCAAGAGTGCGTCATTTGTATTCTATTCTTCTGCTGACAGACAATGTATTTTACTTCCACCGAATTGGGGTGAACGATGTGTAGTAATAATGCCCGCCTTTTCCTTGGGTTTTATGTCTAACCTCAACACCATGGACTACACACCATTACCCACCCAGGGGGATTTGCTGTGTGTGTGTGTGTTTTTTTTTTCCTCTCGTGGTAAAGAGAAAAAAAAAAATCTCGTCCGCCTTGCCTAACATGTTTTTCAGACCGTCTTGGGAATTCGTTTTAAAGTTGTGAGGCTTGTTGATTTTTTTTTTTTTTTTTTTGGTCAAGGCCTTTAATTCCCAGTTTTTTTTTTTTTTTTTTTTTAGAATTTTTTTAAAACTTTTTCTTTTGTTGCTGTTTTTTTTTTTAAACTGCATCTCAGTATTTTTTTTTTTTTTTTGCTAGTCACGAAGAAGTAACACGCTGATATTAAAACAGTATAAAATCACATAAGAGAGGGTTACGATAGTGGAATGGGACTCCTTCACGTGGTGTCACCGATATAGCCGGCCAGTTCCTTTACCCAGTAATGCAAATGTCCTTCAACTTCCTCCTTTTCCCACAAACGGAGGAGAATGGACGGCCAGAGAAGGATAACGTCAAGCCAGCAGCCCAGCGAGTTCTCACAATACATCTGAAATACAATCGTGAATCTGGCGTCGACTGTGACGATTTGTATAAACACCAAGAGCGGAGACCCAGTTTATTCGACGTCACTCTGAACAAGGCTATTCTTCCTGGGGGGGTTACTGGTGAGGATGGGAGCTTTGGCATTACGTCGAATAAACTGCGACCCTTTTTCTGCACTTGGCGTTCTGTATACTCTGCCCATTTTAACTTAGACGCAAGGTGCCATCTCTCCATCTAAAATACTGAGCTGCAGCAGTTGAATATGATGAAAAGTAGTGATGGGGAAGTACTGAAGGAAAGAGAAAAAAGAAGAACGAAGGAACTGTGGTAAAATATCGACAGAAAAGACAGGAAAATCTAATTAATACCAGGGAAGAAAAGGAGGGGAAAATGTGAAGTGATGACGGAAGAAGAGATGATTCGAGGAAGGAATGGGAAGAAAAGGGAAAGTAAGAGAGGGGAAAAAAGAAGAAAAAGAGTCAACAGGAGGCTGCAAGAAGAGGGAAAAGCGAAATTAAAATGAGAAGAGAAGGGAAGGAAGATGAAATGGAGGGAAAATGGAAACAGAAGGTTGGTGGATGAGGTATAATCGGAGGAGAAAAGGGATGAGGTTTGGAGGAAGAAGGATACAGAATAAACCGGAAGAGAAGGATTGGAAACTAAAAAACGGAGGAAAAGGTGAAAGAGAAGGTTTATTGAAGGAAGAAAATCGACGGAAAAATGGAAGGGAAGGGTAGAGAGACTGAAGAAATCGGAGAGAAACAGGAATGCAAAGCCGGCAGAAGAGATAAAAATGTGTTTCTAACCACAGGGGTGATGGTGGTGCAATCAGAAGCAAATTCAGTTACCAGCTGAAAGGTTCTAGGTTCGATTCCTGCGGTAACCATGAAATCTTAGAACAAGATCTTCTTTACTGCAGTCTGTTCGTACCTAAAACCAGAATAGAGACGTGGATTGTATGCTGGATCGTTGTGTGTCGAAGGCTGGGGGAAGACAGCTACTTTTTAAAGCCTGATTGCCGATATCTTCCGGTCAATAGCCATAAAGATAAGCCTTCCTTTTATCTCCAATCTTTTTAACAGGACATCAGGAGAAACCCAGAATTAGATCTGCGTGAATGAGGTATAAAGCACACACACACACACACACACACACACACACGTGCAATATATTTTACGGAGCGGCGTGTGGGATTAGTGTAAGCTGCCACATACTCCCCCTGCGTGATGCGGTGAGGCGGGCTTTATACTGACTTTACGGCTGGCCTGAAGGAACAACCCAGAGTTTTATTGGTTACTTGCCTCAGGGTATGGGTCTCGTAACACTGAGGTCGAAATCGTACGTAGGTCCATAATGCGCGAAGTAACACCTCTTCCCAAGCGATTTATTATGCATATTTCACTATAGATTTCACTTTCATGTTATGGTCATCGTTTTAATATCGATATACTTCACATCACTCACGTACAGAATGATACTGAGGTGAAATGCACTGATTATATTGTTCAAGAAGATGTGCCACAAAATCTCCAAAGCCACTTAAAATACAGACCATAATCTATCTGTCTATCTTTCTATTGCCAGACGCCTTAATCCCGCAAGGGGTGGCCACAAACAAATCGCCTTCACGTCTCCCTGTCCCCCGCCATTTCATTACCCTGCTCCCAGCTCACACACACCCCTCTCTCATATACCTCTCCACTCCATCCCTCCATCTCATCCTTGGTCTCCCCCTCCCTCTCCCGCCTCTCCACCTCACTCATCTACTCTCCTCGTCAGTCTCTCGCTCTCCATAATCTGACGCATATTATCTGATCGCGTAAGTCTGAAACTGGGTACTGCGTTCTTCACTCCCAGACATATGCAAGTGACGGAGAGAAACGTTATATCAAGAACATAACCCAGTGACGCGAAATGCCCTTGTTCCAACTTTTTCCCTGCGTACATAACCGGGGGAAAAAACTGCATCAGGAAACTAACCGTAATCTCGTTGATAGCTTCGTGGCTTCTCTTCATTTGCCATATGCTTTCTGTCACCTTAATTTCGCTTGTATTCTATGTACATCTGCTAAACAGTATCATATCTTGCTTCAGTAACAGACAAAAGATTACGTAATGAGTAAAATCAGACCCTGGGGAGAGGCACAACGAGATATCCAATGCCAGCTAAAAACACGACTCTACGGGGCATATTCCAAGCAGCTTAGGCGATTTCGAAACCATTCTTCCTCGGTGATCTATTTTGCATATTTTATCTGTCTATCTATCTATTGCCAGACGCCTTAATTCCATAAGGGGTGGCCACAAGCAAATCGCCTCCGTGTCGCCCATTTCACTGCCTTGCTCCCATTTTGCATATTACTTCTCAATATTCGACTGTTAATGACGCAAAGTGTAGCGATACTGAAACGATATGAACAACGAACGAAGGGTGTTAATGTTTATCACGGAAAATAATTCGCATAGGAAGAGGTGTTACGAAGCCCTCTACGCACCTAAATAGTGGCTTAACGTCAGAGTTTGTCCTCAGTGTATAAGCAGACTTAGTCACACGGGGTAACAGAGGTAAGACAGGCTACAAACTGGCTTTATGATTGATGTACAGAAATTCTCGAAAATTTATCACTTCACCTTCCCTGTATTTATGGTTAGGCAGGAAGCTTCATCGTTACAGAAGAATATGTATGCCTATTAAGAGTGTGCTGTATTCCTTTTTATTTATACAGTTATATGGTAGAAATCTAAATTAAGTTACAGCAACAGGGCTAACTTACTACGCGTTTTTGTACAGGGGTAACTGCAAATACTGTATTCTCTTTCGTACAGACTTTATCATCTGCCCTTTTAAGCGAATTTGTTTCCACTTTCCTTGGATTTTGTGAACATCTTATTCTACAGTCTTGTAAGAATTCTACTCCTCTCTCTCTCTCTCTCTCTCTCTCTCTCTCTCTCTCTCTCTCTCTCTCTCTCTAACACACACACACACACACACACACACACACACACAGCAAACACTTACCACCTTTTACGACAAGGCTCTGTAATCCCTTTCATAAATCCGGTAGCGTCGTAAACTGGATCCAGCGGGAGAAATAAAGACGAGAAACAGAAGGGGAGGGGCGAACGAAAAAAAAAAAGAAGAAAATTTGATTGTGGAAAGTAAAACAGGTGGGGTTCGAGATACAGTCGAGGAGAAATGCTAGCTTACTGAGTCACTGCGTCTACGTCACACTTAAGGGCGTATCCATCACTTTACTTCTTGATAAGTTATATAAAACAGAAGTATCTATGGACAGAGAAATATACCATGACTTTCTTAGCTTAGAAATGTGGAGATATTAGCCACTGTATAAAACTGGGAAGCAGAAGAGATCAACCGTAAGACGAAATTTTGCGTCTCACTGTATATTAACATGGGGAGTATAAACCTTTGGAAGCATTTTACACAAATAATGTTTACAGTAACGTCTGCACTCCAGATATTGGTAAAATGATTAATATAAATTTCATTTTCACTATATGGTAAGACTAAATGATTCTCTGTGTCATGAAGAAGNCTCTAACACACACACACACACACACACACACACACAGCAAACACTTACCACCTTTTACGACAAGGCTCTGTAATCCCTTTCATAAATCCGGTAGCGTCGTAAACTGGATCCAGCGGGAGAAATAAAGACGAGAAACAGAAGGGGAGGGGCGAACGAAAAAGAAAGAAAATTTGATTGTGGAAAGTAAAACAGATGGGGTTCGAGATACAATCGAGGAGAAATGTTAGCTTACTGAGTCACTGCGTCTACCTCACACTTAAGGGCGTGTCCGTCACTTTACTTCTTGATAAGTTATATAAAACAGAAGTATCTATGGACAGAGAAATATACCATGACTTTCTTAGCTTAGAAATGTGGAGATATTAGCCACTGTATAAAACTGGGAAGCAGAAGAGATTAACCATAAGGCGAAATTTTGCGCCTCACTGTACATTACATGGAGTGATAGAGTATAAACCTTTGGAAGCATTTTACACAAATAATGTTTACAGTAACGTCTGCATTCCAGATATTGGTAAAATGATTAATATAAATTTTATTTTCACTAAATGGTAAGACTAAATGATTCTCTGTGTCATGAAGAAGGGGAAAGGTATCTCAAATTTAGCGATTAGTACTTTGCTGCAACCCAGAACTACAGATACGTTCACATATTTACACATGGAGCATTACAGGCATTGTTGATAATAGAGACTGCTCGGCTTCTGCCACTGAGTCCTAGATAATAATGTATAAATGAGACAACATCGGTAATTTTCCTGCAAATTCCACAATATGCGTAAATTATCAGCTACTCAGTCAATGCGTATGAAGATTACAGAGATGGTAACGTATCCTTTCTTCTGCCTAATGATTTTTTTCTTTTTGTTAGTCCTTCGGAATTCTGTTCGTGTGTATAAATATGACCGCCTTAAGAAGCGATAAAATATGTGTTCATGGTGTTCATAGTAACTGTTCATAGTGTTCAGATACATACCAATTTACTGTACCCGACAGACACAGAAGGCTCTTTTTAGAATGTCAGAAGCTGCAACTGTACTTTCCCTGTTTTTTTTTTTTAGCGCATACAGGGAAGTAATCTAGTTTTCTTGCATGTTTATCTGGCTTCCATGTTGAAAAAGTCTGCTTTCTCGTATTTAGGTATCCAGCCCTGTCTTCTCTGATCCCAATTTTCCCTATTATTCGAAATCCTTTCCTGATTTCCTATTCCACCATTAGGCGTCTTTATCCTCATCTCTCTCTTCCTTTTCTGTTCCATTTCTCAGCCTTTTCCCCCGTCTCCTATACATATTCTCTCTCTCTCTCTCTCTCTCTCTCTCTCTTTCTCTCTCTCTCTCTCTCTCTCTCTCCCCCCCNATTCCCTCTCCGTCTGTAAGGAACCACTTCCCAACCTTCCCCTCCTCATTCTATTGACAAATCTCTTATGCCCACGTTTCTGCTACCTTTTACTGCTACTTTTCCAATGAAACAAAGTCACGTAGAGAGGGGGGGAAATAAAAAGGAAAAGAAAAAGGAGAAATGATCCCTTCTTTCCCTGCCCACACAGTCTCACACCCTCCCTTTGTCATAGTCACCCATCAATATTGTTTGAGGCCTGGATATAAACAAAATCTCTCTCTCTCTCTCTCTCTCTCTCTCTCTCTCTCTCTCTCTCTCTCTCTCTCTCTCTCTCTCTCTCTCTAATGGAAGACTAAGGGGGGCAAAAACAGATTTCCTGCGTGAATGACCCCTCTTGCAGTTGACTGGCAGTAATCTAACCCATCTTTCTTCTTCTTTCACTTGTATATATATATATTCAAATACTCACTGTCTATTCACACCTAAAAGGGGTCCAAGTCAGAGGAGTCAGTTATGCATTCCTAGTAAAACCAACTATATTATCTGGGTAATTTTCTTCCATTTGCACACTTCATGACACTAAAATCAAGAACCTTCCTGTGTTATTACGTATAAGAGTACAGGTAAAGTTATGTTTCTTGCTTTTCTTTTCATTTTTTCTTACTTTTTTTTTTAAAGGATGTAGTTTTGTCTGTTATTCTTGGAACCACTGAACGATTATTTTCTCTCCCTTTCTTCAGCCTGGGGAAGACGTCTTACAGTGTCGCGGTTAACGCAGGTTGTATCTCACCGATATTTTGAAAGGTTTATCCAAAGGTGAATATAACTGGAGAAACTAGGAATAAAAACAAGTTAGAGATCCTCGGCCTGAAGGAGTATGAGTCGCTCCCCGTCCTTCCAATGAGAGCAGAGCAAAAGAAAACGGATAATTATACCCGCAGTTGTGTTTACATTGAGGAAGTACAGAAGTTTTGGTATGAATTTTACCTTCCTCAGTTCTGCCTATGCGGCGGTATTAATGGCTTTGGCTTACCGCCTATCGACTGCATGAGGTTCAATGGAGCAGGTAATCAATTGCGTTTTGCTAAGGCCCACTCCTACAGGCAGCAATTAAACTTCACAGGCAGGACCTCAAGTGTACTGTTTGCGGGAACCGGAGAGAGGGATAGGCCAACTTAGGGGTGAGAAATATAGGAGGTAGACAGGAAGGACGGGGAGAAGGGAGGCGAGTGAGGGATGCAATGAATTTAGGTGTACGAAAAAAGGGGAGGAAAAAATGAGGGGTGAAAGAGAGGTGAGGGGGAAGTAGGGTGTTGTGATGTAGAAACAGAACGTAAAAGAAAGCTAGGATTATGATGAACTCCTGTTGAGATTCGTAGACACACTACATTTGAGAGAAAGGCATTGAGAGGGGAGAGAGTTAAACATTTTTTTTTTTTTTCCAGAACTGAACTGTTGTGTGTTGTACTGTACGTTAAGCGTGAAACTGCCAGCTGTTGTTCCATTAGTGAGCTGAACGTTTATATCGTGAGTGTATGAACTGATAAATGTGCCACAACACTAGCGAATATTTCTACCGCAAACATTTATAGTAATCCCTTTTCACCCCATCTTAATACATAACACCATAGTGAAATACGGGTTACTTATTCCTTGTGAAAAGAAATCCATTACAATAACACACGCTACTTTTTCTTTCCAGGATGATAGCTTTATTTTTCCATAACCTAATCTACTTAAATCTTACCAACCCAACCTACCTTGATCTAACTTAAGCAA
>JAGKTI010006690.1:23375-35862 GCA_018397915.1 Birgus latro | reverse complement strand
TCTGTTACTATCTCTCCCCCATGCTTCAGCATTTCACCACACACTCCATCAATTCCTGGGGTTTTCCCCATTTTTAACTTTCTTCATTGCTTCCACCACTTCCATCCTGGTGATTTCTTCCTCTCTTTTCACAACCCTCCTTCTCCCTGCCATTCCCCAGCCACTTATACATGCATTACTTTCATTCTCTTCAACAGTTCATTCAAGTGTTCTCTCCATCTGTTTACTTTTTCTCCCTTCTCCACTAGTAATCTACCATTTTTATCTTTCACACCCCCACTGACTTCGTTGGCACCCTGTCTAGCTCTCTTTACCTCCTTCCAGAACATTTTCTTACATACTCTCCACTCATATTCCTTCCAAATTCCTCATCCACTCTCCTCTTACTCTCTCTTACCAATCTTTTCACCTCTCTCCTCCTCACTACATATAACTCTCTCGTCCGTCTCTCAGCTTCTTCGTCGCCCCTGTTCCTCATCCATTCATTATATGCTTTCTTCTTTTGTGCCACAGCCTCTCTCACCTCTTCAGTCCACCATGCTCTTCCCTGAACCCCCTTTCGTCTTCTCTTCACCCCACACACCACCTCACATGCTGCACAGATTTCTTCTGTGAATACCTTGCACACACCCTCCACATCCCCCATCTGCTCCAGTCTATATTTACCCAATCGCTCCTCCACTTCCCTTTTATATTCAGCCTTTATTCCATCCTCTTGTAACTTTTCTACCCTCCTTGTAACAAATACTTCCTCCTGTCCTTCCCTTCTTCTCTTCCTCCATCTTGTTTGGATTATTCAGATGGTATAATAATACTGTACCGTGCACTGAAAAACATGTCTTTTACTTGTCTTATTGTGGTGAACATAGCTGAAGCTGTCAGGCAGTCCGGACTGCTTTCTGGCTATATCAGACTTTTTCCGATATATAGGAGTTTAGTCTGGTAGCTCCTCGAGTCCGATAAAAGCGAATTCCGGTCTACTGAAGTCCGTTATATCGAGGTTTCACTGTATATGTTAAACGCTCAGAATGGATCGGGTTATTATGAGGTTATGACTGACAACAATATGCACTCTGGCAATATCGGCAGCCATTCTGAATTTGATGATGGCTTCCAGGTATGAAAGTAACATCATCTACTTAATTTGAAAGTCAAAATATGGCAGAAAGTGTGATTTCTGCTACTTTCAATGACACCCATTTTGAATTCTGAGTTAACCAAGAGTCATAGGGATATTTCAGTGTCATTATTGGATTCCTCATCCTCAAAAATAAAGGTGTAGACACCAAGACCTCATCTCTATCTATCCAAAAAGCTGAGTTTGTTTTGTTTCGTTTTTGAAGGCTCCAACATGCTTGCATGCGTCGGCCTTGGACACCTAATGGCGGCTCTCCATGCTGCTCGATTTTTGGCAGTCTCACTGTTCAGTCTCTTAACCCTTAAGCTATACTTAATGACCTCGTCCCATGTCTTTCTTGGTCTACCCCTCCCAACCCCTCCCCCAATATTAACACTTCTCACCCTCTGTGCCCAATTATCATCCCCCATCCTCTCCACATGTCCAAACCACCTCAGCCTACCTCTCCTCATCACAACACCAATACACTCCAGTCCCATCTTACCTCTCAACTCTTCCATCATAAACCCAGCCTCCCCAGGCCTTGCACGCAGGGACGCACTGCACATCCACCTAATCATTGTCATTTCTGTACGTTTAAACCTGCAAATATCCTCTTCCTTTACTGCCCAGGTCTCACTACCATACAGCATCATACTCCTAACACATGCTGCATACAAAGACCCCTTAGCACATAAGGAGAGTCCTCTCATTGTCAGGAGAGGCAACAGCTCCCTGAACTTCTTCCAACCACTTACCCTAGCAACCGAGGTAGCTCCAGCCCCACCTCCGGCACATAACATGTCTCCCAAATAACAAAACTCTTCCACACACTCAAGAGACTCACCAGCAAGTTCAATCCTTTCATGCCTAAAAATCTCCACCAGCTCTCCCCGACACGCCGCACACATAAAATCAGCATTATCTCGCAGTCTTCCTCTAATACCACTTCATCTCTTGTGCACCCATTTATCACAAACACTGCACAAGATGGAATTACTTCCCACACCTTTGTGGCAAACTGCATATGGCCAATCTCCCTCTCCTCTGATTGTACTGCCACCAACCTTAGATATCATCACTTTTGTTTTAACTGCATTTACCCTTAAGCCCTCGTGCCCCATACCATCTCTCCATTTCTTACAGGCAAAAATGTAATTCCGCTAATTTTGCTGACGTTCATTTGAAAATGACGTCACACAGGTAGTCCATCCCAATTTGGTGATGGTGGCATCCACTTTTCATGTTGGGAGAGGTCCCAGGAACAAAACAAAATAGGTTTCATAGGTTTCTGGTGGGGGTGCACAGTGGGCCTATGAGGCCCATAGGCGGTGGCTCAGTTGGTAGAGAGCTAGCCTGCAGTCCCGACGGACCCAGGTTCAAATCTGCGCTGGGGCAGGGAACAGTTTAAGGATTTGAATTTCATTAAATCGGGCTTTACTGATCTCCCAGAAGTCCCGCCGACATGTCGTAAAAATACCCCGCTAATACCAATACACCAGTTCTGTATGAGACAGCCCTAGCATGTATTCAATATGGACAGTGGTTGTTAGCGCTGAAGTGGTGACATGTGGAGGTGTATGGTATGTAGGACTGCTGGGCCTCGATAGCAGGCTGTGAAGCCTCTGCCCAGAGTCAGACACATAAAAAAAAAAAAAAAAAAAAAAATTAGGTTGGGGTGGGATGGGAGGAGTTGGGGGGCTGGATGGTGTGGGAAGGATTGGTGGGTTAGGCTGAGTAGGTGCAGAGGAAGTCGGAGTAGGGTTGATGGGGGGTTAGTGGGTGGGGAGAAGGAGCATAAGGAGCAGGTCCAGGTGTTTGTGTAATGTTTTCTGGATGCAAGTGTTGTGCAGGTGTAATGGGTCCAGTTTTTGCAGGAATTGCACTGAACTGAACCCTTTGTCTGTCGGCTCGACGTGATAGGTTTTGAGCATGTTGGACATATGTATTTGTTGGTCGGTTCAGGATTGCTCTCAATGCCCCCGGGTAGGAGAAATCGTCAAGAAATGACCGCCAGGAAGTCATTTCTCAGTGTAGAAAAAACGGTGTTGTTGTGTGTGTTGTGTAGAGAGATGTAGTGCTTGCCTGGGCGACCGAAGCCACTCCCAGGTTCTCGGGCCCCATGAGGGGCTGGGAGGGGTTGCAGTGGTTTGGGCCCCATTCTGTCCTCTTCTGCTGGGGGGTAGACCCACAGCGAAGATGCCACCTCTCCAGGTTCAGTGGTTTTTCTGCATGGTTTTCTTGGTGTTTAACACTACTCTGGATATTCCTATGTGTGTTTTGATGTCCAGATATGCCTGGATGACCTGAAAATACTGCCAGATTAAGTGTAGGTACAGTACAGATTTGTTAGGTATATGTTGGAGGTGGGTATAGGTACAGCAGGGTCTGGGTGTGGTACGGGAATAGTGTTCATTATCCGGGTGTTGCCACTACGCGGACATGCCTTTGACTCTGTCATGTCCAGATAAATGAAGGATTACTGTATTCACAAGTACACTGGCCTCTTCTTCGCTGCTGATTTCACATTTTACCCCTGCAAGTCAGCAAGGACTTGCATCTGATGACATCCTGAATGTGTGTGTGTGTCCCATTGTTTATCATAGTTATGTCTGTGTCTGTGTACATCTGTGTGTCCCTCTAAGTGTATCACTGTCAGTGTTTCTGTGTGTGTGTGTATGTATGTGTGTGTTTGTGGGGGGGGGGACAGTAGATGGTCAAGCATTAACCCATTGGCTGCTGCAAGCATCTAAGAAGGACCAGTCGACAGACTGCTACAAACCCTCAGAAAGCTCTTAATGAATGTTAACGGAAAATAGCAGCACCAGGCCATGCCTTAGCTCAGAGCTCTCAGCAGCCTATGGATTAACACACCATTTCATATTAATTTTAGCTACGCTTGAATTTGGACCATTTGTTTTAGCAAAATCTTACGAATGGACAATGTTTTGTTTGTTCTAGGTGGATGAAGAATACATCTGTGTGGTCTGACAATGGATCTTTGGAGGCTTTGCTTTGTTCAGGGGCCGACTACTGAAATTTACCTGTGTAAACTTTTTATATTTTTTTAACCCCACTTTTACTGGACCAGGTTAGGATTTATCTTCCCATGCAAAATATATTTAGTGCAAATAGGTCCCACGTAAATTGAGGGTCAGGATATGAGGCACTTTAGATTTAAAGTTGCCAGTCTCTTAAATCATACCTTTGGGAAAATTGAGTTTCAGTTTTGTGTTTGATATACAGGGTGATTCACGAGTTTCTCCGGAAACTCTGGGAAATGCAAGCTTATGCAGTTCTAAGCATAAAATACTCTATAAGTATAGGTGTTTAATGTAATGGTTTACAAGTGGGGAAATTGTCAAATCTGACAGATATGAGTGTGATGCGCCCCTACATGTTGAAAAATGATACATCGCCATGTCTTCAGAGGCACATCTTTAAGTAACAAGGGAAGTTCATCTCTGAGAAAATTAACATAGACATCTGTAAGCCTCCCTTCAAAGATATGAGGTCCAATCAGCTGGTTGTCAATCACACTGCCCCACACATTAACTGAAAATCGGTGTTGAAAGTTCCGTTCAACTGTTTCCTTGGGATTTTCTTTTGCCCACCAATGTGCATTACGAGTATTATGTGATCCACTGCGGGTAAATATGGCTTCATCAATGTATAAAATGTACTTGCGCAGCTGAGGATGATCTGCTAGCCAACTATAGCAATCAAGTCGTTGAGCAGAATCCCCAGATCGTAGATGCTAACCTCGTTGTATGTGATATGCTTACAGACCTTCCTGCTTTAATGTCCTTCATACCTTCGCTTGTGGAACACTAAGTCAGGATGAAATTCTTCTTGTACTGATGCTAGGGCTGCAATGTACCATTCCTACTATGCGTCATACTTCAACTTGCCTCTCCATGTAGACGTGGTAAAACACTTTTGCATCTGGGCTCCTGTTTGAATATTTCCATCTGTATTCTCTTGCTGATGCTTCATCGTTGCCATTGCAGAACCCATAGATAAAAATCATATCTTCATACTCCACATTTGTAAAAGTGAATGGCATTGTAGAGAAAGTGGGTGAAACCGTACCTGTAATAAATAGGCCTACCATGCTCGCTATCACTTGGCGGGAACTCATCTTTGCCATGTTTACTCCTTCAGTAGTAGACTTATTTGTTACTTTAAAGTGACATACTTTTCTATGCAGAACAGTTACTTACCTTACGACTAATGAAAGAATAGTTTCATTCAGAATGAGAACAACATGTAAAATTTAAAAGAAAATTGAGTAACTTGGCAGGACTGACACCAGCCTGGCCGCCTCCCATTCACATCTGTCAGATTTGAAAATTTCCCCACTTGTAAACCATTACATTAAACACCTATACATATAGAGTATTTTATGCTTAGAATTGCATAAGCGTGCATTTCCCAGAGTTTCAGGAGAAACTTGTGAATCACCCTGTATATTGGTACTGTAACTAACAGAGTTATTGACATACAGATGCATCCAGAAATACTTATAGCCTTTTAATAATTACAGATATCAGAAGGTTTAGTCTGATTTCAATGAAATTTTGTACATTTGTTTAGGTTGTCAAGGTCTATGTCAGATTTCATGTGAGTATGCCAAGAAGCAAGTGTGTGAGCACATCACATTGTTGTGGAAACAAAATTGAAAGAATTAGGTGCATGGAAATCTGAATGTAATGTTATGTTCATAGAGTGTTTGATTATCATAACATGTTTAACAGCAAAGACATGTTTATAAGCAAAAGCACAGAAAAAGGATAGTTATGGTAAATGGGAAAGCTTACGACCAGCCTGAGGATAAACACAACATTGAGTGTGATACAGTATTTCTTGGAGGATTCTTAATCTGATTGCATTTAGGACTTTTAGTTTGCTAGTAGAATGTTTATGCCATTGTTATTACTGGTCACTGATGAGCTGGAATTTTATTATGTCATATACATCACATTAGCCTAGCACTATGAGTGGCCAAGGCTGTGCAGGAGGGAGCAAGACAAGGTGCCTGTAGGCCACTTCAGCACAGGGTCTGAAATGTACACAGTGGTGGCTCTTATTTGTTGCATTATAAAAGCAAGGTAAATGCAGTTAGAGCTATACACCATTATTCCAATATAGGCCCAGGGCAGGGGAAGCTGTTGGTGTGTATAGTGCAAAATTGCCTTTTTGGCACATTAGTCACTTTGAACCTAAGGGCCTCATGTATCTTTGGGAGGGAGTGACTAAAAGTTATGCTAAAGTAAACACATAGTCCCATAGAACCCATGTTATAACCTTATTATCCCAGAATTGTTATCTGAACTTTCTTATATTAACCCTTTTTGATAACAGGGTTTGCTGGTATGTTGATGATAAAATATGTTTTGGCACGAGCATGAGTTACAGCGCATGTGCACCATGATAGATGTTGCTACACACACATGAAAGTTATGAATATCTTAGCTTTGAAACGAAACAGACCTCATGTTGATACCTATACTAGTTATTGAGTAACAGTTGGGAATGTTTAGGATTCAAATACTCATAAAGTGTGGGGGGCAGACGGTGGCTTAGTCGGTAGAGTGGTGGCCTGCAGTCCTATCAGACCCAGGTTCAAATCCCCACTGAGGCAGGAAACAGTTTAAGGATTTGAATTTCATAAAATCAGACAGTATTGATCTACCAGAATTCCCACCGACATGTTGTAAAAATACCCCCGCTAATACCAATACGCCAGTACTGTATGAGACAGCCCTAGCCTGTATTCAGTATGGATGGTGGGTGTTAGTGCCAAAATGGTGACAAGTAGAGGTGTATGGTATGTTGGAGGACTACTGGGCCTTGGGAGCAGGCTATGAATTCATGCCTATGGCCAGAGTCGGGGGGGGGGGGGGCAGTAACAACTTTCTGATTCCATGATCCTCATACATTGTTTGTTAGAGGACTGAGGGTGTTTATTTTGTTTCCCAGACCCTGTTCATTCAAGAACTCCTAGTATTTATCTAATTAAGTTAAATGAATAACAGAAGAAAACTAATGTCAGTAGCTTCTTAATTAAGCATAATGAAAAGTACATAACTTTTCATAGAAATATGGCAAGAAAATTTCAATAGGCATAAATTTTTCAGCTGAATGAGATTTCCCAGTTTTGGTTTTATGTTGCTGAACAGAGCATAACACAGGGTCATGCTGAGGATGTACACAGTTCTGACTTTAAACTTGTTTGTTAGAGGATCAAAAAATTCTTGTTAACAGGGGTAAAGTACCTGAAAATGGAAAAAGGCTTTTTGAGCTAAAAACATGCTTATCTTTGAGCTGGTCCAAAAATTTCAATTATGGGAGCCTTTGAGTAAACATTTTTTCTTTACCTGGACATCTTAGAGATGTTGAAATCTTCTCAAAATCATATAATTGGACACTTGTGTAGCATTGAGTATATACATAAATTTTTTAATGAATATTTTATTTTGTTCCCAAAACCTTCCTTCAACCCTCAGGCACATCCTTGTAACCCTAATTTGGGTCATGGCCTGCAGTTTGGCAAACCAGTGGTTTATAGGACTGTATACTGAAGCATTCGTCTTGTAATCTATATAGCCATATGTAACCAGATAGGTATTGATCTTATGCTTTGTGTTGAGAACGTTTCTTTTTTTTAATAATGCAATCTGTTTATAAAAATAACTTTTTTCAGACAAGTCTGAAGTGTGCGATGGTAAACAGCAGTGTATTGATGGTAGCGATGAAGTTCAGTGCTGTGGTGTGGGTGAGGTGATGTGTGTGTCAACAGGGCGGTGTGTTGACACTGCCCAGCACTGTGCAGGGGGACGACGACCCTGCCCTGACAACCCAGACCTGGCTATGTGTTATACTTGGGTCACAGATCCCCCGAGCGTCAATGGCAGTCATGGCAAAGCTCCATACATTGTGGGAGTTGTGGCATCTGTCGTGGTGCTGGTGTGTGTGGCTGCGCTGGTTGTTTATTACCGCCGTCGCCCGGCCACCCTTGAAGACCATGAGCTTGAACAACCACAGCCTAAGCCGCCCCAGGCACGAATGGTGTCGTGGGGGAAGAACTACACTGCAATCCCAGTTCAGGGTGACTCCCTTCATGGTGATCCTCATATTTCTGTCATTGTGGGTGGAACTCAAGCTCATGCCATTTGTAGAGGCGTGAACCCTGGAGCTCTGGCACGGGGAGTGTTTGAGCCTGCCCCAGTCACTGGAGCTTCGTCATCTTCCTCCTCCATGACACATTACCCTAAAGAGACACTCAACCCTCCTCCCACTCCTGTAGCAGAGGGCCGTGGCCGGTGCCAGGAACCTCATTGCTGTTATACAGCTGCCCACCAACCTCCCCAGCCCTCATCCTCTGCCCTCCACTCCTATCGCCATTACAAAACCCGCAATCGCCCTCCTCCCCCAACTCCTTGCTCCACCGATGTCTGTGATGGGTGGGGAGGAGTTGTAGGTGGTGGTGGGGGTGTAGCAGTGGGCACGACCAGGAGACATAGCCGAGGAGTACACGTCAGAATCACAGACTACGATTCTGATCCTCACCCACCTCCACCCACCCCTCAGATGCCATACCTGTGTGAAATGACCTCTTGTCCTCCTACATCTTGTCCTCCATCACCCTCCACTGAACGTTCCTACTGCACACGTGCTCCCTGTCCCCCTCCCCCATCCCCAATAATGTCAGACTGAGGCTATATGAGTTACTCTACCACATGTAAATAAGTATCAACTTCATCCTTCACCATTAAAACATCATTTATGTTATTGTTATACCTGTTTATTGTCATTTTATTAGTTTGTATTGCAGTTGTTACCTTCACTCGAGGGAGCTTGTAGATGAGCGCTCTCGTTTGATTGACTGTATCAGGGAGTTTAAATTGTAATTTTATCATAGGTCATTAACCTAGTGGGTAAACTTTCAAGTACAAAATGGCTATTAACCCATGTAGTTCATTGTAGTGCTACTTGCCTTTCTAATGTGATAACTGGCAGCCTTGAGTGGATTGTCAGCAGATAATTTTCTTACAAGATGGGTAGAATGAATGGTCAGAGACACTGTCCTGTGTGTCCACTTATTATATTTATTGACAATAACTAGATCTTGGAAGAATAATTTGTAGCCATTTATTATCAATTATTTTTAAAAAATGAAAGAACCATAGGGAATTTTATTGTACAATAATTATTGCACTGATTAATTAAGTACTTCATAGGGGCATGGGATGAACATAGAGCTTTAGATTCACATGTAACTAGTTATGAATCATTTTATCCCACCAGAACATGTGATGGTGCACCTCCATAAATTGTGTAATGACCTGTTTGCTCATATTTGTAAGAGGGACAATTACCGTAAGTGTCTTATATTTTGTATTAGCTTTCATTCTTGTAATATCTTAGAGGATGCAATGCAGCAGATGATGTATTTGTAGTTATGTATAATTTTGTAGCCTTTCTTTCTCTTTCTCTCTCTTCTCTCTCTCTCTCTCCCTCTCTCTCTTTTCGAACACATACATGCATATGTACTGTACTGTATATTAAAACTTCAATGCCTATTCCTTCAATGTATGTATAATATTGCTTGAAAATGAGACAAGATGAAATGTTCATTATGGATGGATGAAGTTATGAGAGACGTAGAGATAATGGTGAGTGTAGAATTGGAAGGGAATGAAGCAGTGATGGAGTAAGAGAGAGGGTTGTAGCTGGAAGACTGAGGAGATGTGTGTTGAGTTTGATGTAGTCTGACCACTTGTAAGTAGAAGCTGGTTACTGAATGTGCTTGAATTGGAAAGGACTGGAGTTATGATGATATGCATCAGAATATTTGAAAAGCAAGTATGATGGCCAAGGAAGGGCAAAAGAAGCTGCAAATTTTAGGTCTTATATGTACCTTCCATATCATTGTAATAATGAACTTAATAAATGTAGTGAAACTTTGAAAATTGATGATACTGTAGTTGTAAAGCAAATTATTAAGGGCACCTTTAAATGTTATTATTTGGTGTGTAGCACTTAAGATTGTGAAAGAATAAGATGGTATTTCTTGAGAACACCAGGCAAAAGATACCCATATACAGGCATACTCAAGTATAATTCAAATTTTTAAGACAGTTTTGCAGCACAGCGCAGTAAGACTTGTATATGAGAAATACATTCAAGGTAAAAAAAACACTGAGCTAGTCATGCTGCTTTATGTCAAGTCTGATTTTCAGTTTAAGTATACAGTTTGGCCAGATTGCTAATAGTCAAATGTTTAGGGAGTCTTACAGTATAAAGGCTGTTTCAGGGTCCCGCTAGAAACATAAATACAGTAGTATGAAAAACTGGAAAGGTTTGTGTTGCGTACTGACACATCTGAATTGAACAACACTGAACTATGGCAGCTGTATGACATGAAGGCAGTTTAAACAATATTTTTCAGATGTGAAGCCATGTGTTATTTAGTCCACTACAACTGTCATGAGTTTTTTTAATAATGCCTGTTCGAAAATAATGAAAATCTTTTTCATTCACTTTATATTCGTAAGGAAGACTTCTGCATCAGAGTTATTGAAACATCTTTGAAGGATCCACTTCCATTATTTTGAAGTAGAAAATTTATTCACACTAACATCGGTCCTTATTTTCATTTATATCAGCATATGCTTCACAGGCCAGCTTGGATGATGTAGAAGAAGATAGATTCTGGGATGACTTAATAGGTGTAGTAAGAGGTATGGGGGATCATGAGATTGTAGTTTTGGGAGGGGACTTAAATGGTCATGTAGGTGGAGCAGCTCAAGGATCTGAAGGAGTATGTGAGGGATGCACATATGGTATGAGAAATGAGGAAGGGAACAGGATACATGAGTTTGGGGAGGCAGTGAATATGATTTTATGCAGCACACATTTTAGGAAAAGAGTTAGTATGTTGATTACATATGAGTCTGGGGGAAATACAGTAGTAGACATATAGACTATTTTCAGGTCAGGAGGGCTGATAGGAAGTTGGTGAGGGGTTAAGTTATATGAAGTGACGAGTGTATGCATCAGCACAGATTATTGATATGTAAAATGGTGCTTAAGGAGTGGGTGATGAAAAAGAGGACCTATGCACCTGGGAGGAAAATATGGAAGTTGAAAAACCAGGCAGTAAGGGATGCCATCTATAGCAAGTGGCAGAACAGGGAGCTGTTGACAAAAGTGTTAATGAACTGT
The DNA here is from genome assembly GCA_018397915.1 of Birgus latro. Taxonomy (NCBI): domain Eukaryota; kingdom Metazoa; phylum Arthropoda; class Malacostraca; order Decapoda; family Coenobitidae; genus Birgus; species Birgus latro. Next base: position 24,515 of record JAGKTI010006690.1, on the reverse strand, counting down.
ATAGAGCTATCAAGAACAATTTCCTGAGAGCTACCGATTATGTATGTGGATGGACAAAGGGACCCCCAAGACATAGTGTAACATGGTGGTGGGATGAGGGTGTAGAAGCCACAGTTAACCCTTGCCGTGCTAATTCTTATCAACCCAGTTACCTTCCCTGAGTCATTGTTTTCAGACTTTTATTTTTAATATTATGTTGAATTTTTTCATCATATCAAGTGTTTCTGAGCTCAAACTCTTCATCACCCTCGTCTTTTTGCAATTCATGTCTCTTGGGTGGGTGTGAGGGCAGCGTAAGTTGCCAGCACCTCGGGAGGTAGACAGGCGTGCATCCACCATTACTGGGATGTAAACGAGAAATGAATGAATAAATATGTGGTATTTGGCAACTGCGGTGTGGCCAGGCTAGACAACTTCTCTGATGGCATAGAAAGAGACTCAGTGTTCCCATGGAAACCACTGATGCTTCCTCGTCCTTGATATTATGATGCAGAGACCCATTGTCTCATATGAAGCGATCAGCAGGGTCGGGGGTGGCCTGCAAATCGCCTCATATGAGGCGATGAGTGCGGAGGGGGTTAAGGAGAAAAGGTTTGTCTGGAAATGAAAAAGAATGGTAACAAGGAGTATTTGGCTGCTAAGCATAGGGCTAGGAAAAAGGTATACAGGACAAAATGTGAGAGTCAAGATTTATATTGGATAACCTAAATAGTATGGAAAGGAAGAATATACAAGAATACCCCAGTTTAACAATGAAATTGGTTTGGTAAAACCCCATCGTTGGGCAGGGTATTATATATTGGGGTACTTTTAACATGTAATGTGGCTTGCAGTCCTAACAGACCCAGGTTCAAATCCTCGCTGGGGCAGGGAACAGTTTAAGGATCTGAATTTCATTAAATCAGGCTTTACTGATCTACCAGAAGACCCACCGACATGTCGTAAAAATACCCCCGCTAATACCAATACACCAGTCCTGTATGAGACAGCCCTAGCATGTATTTAGTATGGACGGTGGGAGTTAGCGCCGAATTGGTGACATGTAGAAGGTGTATGGTATGTAGGAGGGACTGCTGGGCCTTGATAGCAGGCTGTGAAAGCCTATGCCCAGAGTTGGACACATTAAAAAAAAAAAAAAAA
>JAGKTI010006690.1:775-14448 GCA_018397915.1 Birgus latro | reverse complement strand
TGGTCTAACTTGTCTGTTACAGTATGTGCGTAGGGTGTTATGGTAGTCAATGGTGACTTGATACAGATTGGGGATGTGGGTAATGGTGTAGGGGCCCATGAAGCGAGGAGTCAATTTGGGTGGGGTTGGTAGCCGGGCCACCATAATTGTATCTCCGGGCTTGTAATGGTTGGTGGGGTTGGTGTCCAGGTTGAGATCCTGTTGCTTTTGCAGGTGGTGTAACCTGCTTTTTAGGTGGTGTAGGGGATCGGACACTGAAGACTTGGTTGGTGATTTGAGGTGATGTCTGAGGGGAAGGAGAAGCGGGGCTTCCCCGAAAACACACTCATGGGGAGAGATGCCGTCGTCTCCAGGGCAGATGTTTAGCCCCCATTGCACGATCTTTACGTGAGCGGGCCAGTCTTCATTTTGGATCTCCTCTATTCGGGTGCGCACCTGATTTAAGAGGGTGCAATGGCTCCTTTCACATATGCCATTTCATTGGGGCCAGTAGGGAGAGGACTGGGAGGTTTGGTATCCAAACAGAATGGCGAGTTCTTGCCATACTTTCCCGGTGAATTCCGGTGCATTATCGGAATGTAGCGCCTGTGGAATACTGAAATAGGGGAAGACGTGGCGGACGCGGGCTTCAGCTACTGCCACAGCATGGTGTTCCTTAGCTGGACAGGCGATGAGGAACTTGGAGTAGCTGTCCACGAGCATGTTTATGTAACAGTAGCCGGGTTTCGGTGGTAAGGGGCCTACTAGGTCCACGACCAAGAGTTGCCAGGGTTTGTGAGTCATGATTCTGTCGGTGGGACCGGAGGTGCGGGTGATGTCCTTTCCAAGGGCACAGGCCCAGCAGGCTTGGACTACTTGTTGGGGTAAGGTGGAGGGGCTTGCAGTCCAGCTGATGTCTCGAAAGACCTGCAGTAATTTTTTTGTGCCTAGGTGGATCCTGTTGTCTGAATGGAGATGGGTCAAGGTGTCCAGGGCAGCAGTAGGGTCAAGTACGATGTGGTTTGTTCGTGTGCAGAGGTGAACGCCTCATTGGTTAAGTCTGGAAAAGATGTGGGCTGATATCCAGTCTGGTCAATCTCTATCTCACCATTGTTGGACTAGTTCGGACGTGAGGTGGATGGTTTGGATAGGGAGCCAGGACAGGGCGTCAGCATTGGTGTGGAGTTTCCCGGGGCGATAAGAGATCTTGTAGTGGAAATCTTCTAAGGTCTCGCTCCATCTGATGAGTTGTGCATTTTGGGTGTTTGATTGTCGGAGCCATTGGAGTGACTGATAACTGGTGATGATGGTGACCTTAGTGCCAGATAGGTAGGCCCGGAAGTGGTCTAGGGGCCATATTATTTCGAGGCACTCACGCTTGGTGGCAGCGTAGTTTTTTTCTGCCTGGTGGAGAGTTCGGCTGGCACATGTGATAATGTGCTCTCGTCCTTCTTGTACCTGTGCTAGGACGGCGCCAGTCGTGATGAGTGATACGTCCTTGTATAGGCGAAACGGCGGGTTGTAATCTGGGAAGGCAACAACGGGGGCTGTGATCAGTTTGTTCTTCAAGGTGTTGAAGGCGATGACCCTGTCCTCTGTCCATGAAAAGGGCTCTCCTTTCTTCGTCAGGTCATGGAGGGGCTTCGCGATGTCGGCGAAGCCTTCTACGACCCTCCGGTAGTAGGAGGTTAGTCCCAGGAAAGCTCGGACTTCTGTTACGTTCCTAGGTAGTGGGAGATCCGAGATGGTGCGGAGTTTGTCTGGGTCAGGAGCAATTCCTTCCCGAGATATAATATGTCCCAGGAAGGCAACCAAGTGTGCTGCTAGACCGCACTTAGACGGTTTAAGTTTTAACCCGGCCTGCCTGATCCGTTGGAAGACCTGCTTGAGGCGGTGGAGGTGGTCGGCCCAAGTCCTGCTAAAAACGATGACATCGTCTAAGTAGGCCAGGCAAATCTCCCACGTGAGGCCACTAAGGACGGAGTCCATAAGATGTGAGAAGGTGGCAGGGGCGTTACAGAGTCCGAAGAGCAGGACGTTAAACTCATAATGTTTCCCATTGCTGGTGGAGAAGGCGGTCTTTTCTCTGTCAATGGGGTGTACTGGAACCTGCCAATATCCTGACTGGAGGTCCTAGGTGGAAAACCAGGATGCTCCATACAGGGAGTCGAGGGAGTCATCTATACGTGGCAGGAGCGTGGCGTCTTTGGCGGTAACTTCATTGAGGCATCTGTGGTCCACACAGAATCTCATTGATCCATCCTTCTTTTTCACTAGTATGACAGGGGAGGACCACGGGCTGGTGGAGGGTGAGATGACACTGGCATCTAACATATCCTGGACCTGCCGGTCCTCCTCAGCTCGGTGTTTTTTTTTTTTTTCCGCCAAGATGGTTGGCGAATCGGTGGTCCTTCAGTGTGGATCTGGTGGGTCAGGAGGATGGTGTGGCTATATCTGTTGGTCCTGACGTGAATAGGTCCTGAAAGTCCAGGAGTAGGTGGCATAGGCTGTCCGTTTGGTGAGGAGAGAGATGGAGGGGTTGGGGGGAGAGGGGGACAGGGGCACGAGGAGGTGGGCAGGGCTTGGCCTCCTCCATTTGTCCCACGACTAGCTCTTTTGGTAGGGTAAGGGTGGTGGTGGAGAGGTTAGCGATGCGTACCATATTGTGGTGGGGGGGGAGGAATGTGGGGGGAAGTAAGCAGGAGGAAAGGGTTTCGGGGGGCAAGGAGAGGGAAAAAAGGATGGGGGTTCCGGAGAGCCGGTTTAGTTGCAGCCAGGCCTCATGATGAGGGGGATGGTGAGGGTGGAGGTGAGGGTAGCGGGGAAGGTGAGGGCGGGGGGGGGAGGGCGAAACAAGGGGTCAAGAACCCCAAGGGGCGAGGAGTGGGGACTGGGGGTGTAGGGGTGGGACGTGCACATGCAGATGGGCTGGGGACTGGGGTCCGGAGGTTTGTTGAACTGGAGTCATCGCCCGTGGCAGTCAATGCTTGTCCGGAGCTTTTGAAGGAGATCCAGCCCCAGGTATCCATCGTATGCATGACAAGAGGGGTCGAATATGATGAAGGGGTGTAACGCAGAGACGTTCTGGTGTGTGTCTGTGCGTAGGGCTTGTGTTTCTCCATGTATGGGCAGGGGGCCATCTGCATCCACAAGGTGAGCTGAAGTGGAGAAAAGCGGGCCGAAAGTTGAACAGTGACGGGAGTAGAAATGACTGTATAGGCAGGATCTAGCCACTCCCGTGTCGACTAGCAGCCTTGCCTTTACCTCATTCAGTCTCATCTTGTTGTAGACTGGGGGGCAGTATTTCTGTGAATTAGCCCTCGCCACAGAGGGGAAGTGTGGGGACGGGCATTAAAAAATCCAGCTGCTGTGGTGTATCGTCGTCCTTGGGCTCCGTTACCCCGGGGTCTAAGGGGTTGTCTGTGGTGGTGCCACCCTCGGTGTCGTCATCCTCCACGACTGAAATCTTACGGCGTCCTGGCATGGTGAATTTCCTCCGAGCTGCTTTCAGCTGTTCCCTGATGTCGTGGACGGGGCATTTGTTACTACACGCAGTGATCTCCCAGGGGTTGATGGAGATCCAATTTGTGCCCTTTGTGTCAAGACACTTGCATGAAGGGTGGGTCTTGGGCGAGGGGTTGGCGCTGGTTTTTACATAGGGAATCTGCTTACCTCGCCAATCTGCTGAAGGGTAGTACGGGTAGCCAGGAGGCGATGTACCAGCTGGATATCTTGGTCCAAATTTCCCATAGGGTCATGGATTGTGAAGTGCTCCCTGACAGTGCTAGAGAGAATCCTGACTAGGGAATTAAAAATAAGTTGCACTCGAGTTTCTTTGTTGCATCCCAGGTAAGTGGCAGTGACGAGTCGCCTGGCCTGGACAAGTGTGTCATCGAGGTTTCCGTCGTAGGTAAGGGAGTCGAGCTGTGCTAGTGCTACGACTTTCCCTAGTGAAGGGGTGACTACCTGAGTCGTAAGTTTGGCAAATTCCAGCCATGTTAAGTCAGTGACGATCTTGGGTGCAATTGTGGCTACGGCTTTGCCCAGCTATTTTCTGCCTGTCTGTGTCGAAGGCTATGTCTAGTAGTGGTTTTACTATTTCCAAGTATGTGTGAATGTCAAATTGTTCAGGGTCAAATTTGGGTATTTGGACGTGTGGCTTTGCTGCCAGTTTGCTGACGTTTCCCTTGTTCCCCTGTTGCCACCCACCAGGTCAAGAACCACCGCTGGCCACCAGTGTTATGTTGCGTGAAAAAGGGTGCGACTTCTCGTCCCTTATACATGGAGCCTGGAGCGAGGTTCTCATTCTAGACCGGGTTGGGCTCTATTAAGGCAATCAGAGGGAACAGGGCATAAAACTGAGGGCAACAACCTTCCACGTATATTACCACAAATTGAAACTCTACTACAATATGATGGCACACTTTACAGAGAAATAGTGTCACACACAAATAGACAGGACCAGAGGACTTGGTGACAGGAGGGTGTGACGGGCTTGCCATAGGGTGCGGCCCAGTAGCAGATCCGGGTCAGCGGCCTGCATCAGAAAGCCCTGGGGTCGTCGGGGAGTCTCGTCCGGGAATTGTCAGAGGCCTAAGCAGGAGAGGGTGGGCCCTTTTACAGGAATACGGGGGGGAGGGACTTGGGCTTAGGGGCTGGGCCCGAACAGGTTCAGTAGGCATACTTGCCTACGCTTACGCAGAGGTCGTCGCGTGGGGCTGGGGAGGTCTCGTCCTGGGGTCCGAGGGACGTCTCGGCTGGTCCTGGGGCTGCGGTCTCGCTTCTGAGCTTCCGTCAGGTATGGCCTGCGGCAGCTCAGGGCGGCAGAGTCCGACCAGGGCTCGGGTCGCCGGGGGTTGAGGGAGAGAGCTAGGACTCCAGGCACCAGGGGTCCTTGCCAGGCCTCCTCCAACTGCTGGTCGGGGGGGAGAGTGTCCCTGTGGAGAGAGAGAGAGTGCAGGCACTTGCCGTGACTCATTCTTTTTGTGGAGCGGCAAGGTGTCCGTCTCCTAGATGCGGCGAGGTGGCCTTTTGTGGAGTTAGAGCGAGGGCGGCTAGTGTCCATCTCCTTCCCACGTGTGGCTAGGTGACCGTCACCTGGTGTGAGCGAGTACAGCGAGGTGGCCGTCACTCGGTGTGAGCGAGTGTGGCAAGGTGGCCGTCGCTTGACCTCCTTTTGTGGAGTTATAGCGAGGGTGGCTGGTGTCCGTCACCTCCCCGTGTGCGGCTAGGTGGCTGTCACCCGGTGTGCATAAGCGTGGCAAGGTGGCCGTCACTATACCTCCTTTTGTGGAGTTGGAGCGAGGGTGGCGGGTGTCCGTCACCTCCACGTGTGTGGCTAGGTGGCCGTCATCTGGTGTGAGTGAGTGTGGCAAGGTGGCCGTCATCTGGTGTGAGTGAGTGTGGCAAGGTGGCCATCACTCCACCTCCTTTTGTGGCGTTATAGCGAGGGCAGCAGGTGTCCGTCAACTCCCCGTGTGTGGCTAGGTGGCCGTTACCCAGTGTGAGTACGTGCGGCAGGGTGGCCGTCACTGTACCTCCTTTTGTGGAGTTATAGTGAGGGCGGCGAGGTGGCTGTCTCCTCCCCACATGCAGCAAGGTGGCCGTTGCCCGGTATGGGTGAGGGAAGGAAGCAGCAAGTGGGCGGCTAGTGGCCAACTCCGGACTGCTGTCTGGGGCTATAGGAGTAGCCCCACCCTGAACCTGTCGATGGCTGGTATGGTGGAGGTGTAATTGACATGGACTGCTACCTGCACAGGGAGTTACTTGAGTGCGAGAGGGGCACGCAAGAGAGGTACAGGTGCGCCTGTCTTGTCTGGAGCTCACTGCACTCTCTGGATATCTCCTCCTTGGGTGGTTACCTTGCCCAGGTAAGGTTAAGGGGGAGCTTTGTAATTCTGCATTTCACTATGTATTTGTGGGCCAACTACTTGTCCCTCAGATGTGTATGCGAGAGGCAGGCATTTTTACCTGTCGCATTTTTGAGGGTCGACTTCTCGCTCCCCAAATACACAGACTTACAGCGGGTTCTTTTTGAGACTGGGTCAGTACACCAGGGAGAGGACAGGACACGAAAACACAGCAGTAATCACTGGCAAACATATATTCAAAGTATATTCCCAGAGACAAAGATCACATTTACCGTTACCTAGGAAACTGAGTTAGTCGGTGATTGGCTTGTGACAAGTTTACACAGAAGTTTAATGACTCTCTACCGGCTGTGGGAATGTATGGTGGTATGAACACAGTATTCACGGCACGTATGTTACACTGATATCTCTAACCAGGGTGAGTGGAGTGGTGGCCAAGTTGGCGATTTTCACTGTGCCAATGCGAGGTGGGAGGAAGGTGGGTGACATCAAACAGGAGGAGAGGGGACCGGTGGGTAGGTTCAGGGAAAAATGGGTGTAGGCCCCCGAGGGTTTGTTGAGTGGAAGCCAAGCCTCATGGTGAGGGGGAATGGTGAAGGTGGAAGCGACGGTCGCGGGAAAGGTCGGGTGAATGAGATGGGGTGGTGGCAGGGGGGAAAGGGGTGAGGTGGGGCTTGGCGACCGGGGGGCGGTGGCGTGCATGTGCAGAGGACTAGAGGCCGACCGGGAGGTGGACGGAAGTGGAGTCGCCTCCCGTGGCAGTTGATGTGAGTGCGGAGGTTCTGGAGGAGGTCCAGGCCCAGGTACCCATCACAGGCAAGGCACGAGGAGTCAGTGACAATAAATCGGTGTTGGGCTGAGACTTGTTGGTGAGTGTCGGTTTTTAGGGCCCGTGTTTCCCCATGGATGGGCAGGGGGCCTTCCTCCGCATCTAAGAGGCGGGCTGAGGTGGGGAGGAGGGGGCCGAAGGCCGACTTGTGGCGGGAGTAGAAGTGGGTATAGAGACATGATCTTGCGGCTTCTATATCCACCAGCAGTCTCGCCTTAACCCCGTTTAGTCTCATTTTATTGTAGACTTGGGGACGGTAGTTTTGTGAGGTGGCCTTCGCCACTGTGGGGAGGTGCGGGGGTGGCCCTAAAAATCCAGTGCCATCTCGAATGCCTCGTCAGAGATTTCACTGCCCTCTTCTGGGTCGGGGTCGTGTTTCTCTATGAAAGGGGGGTCGGGGTCGTGTTACTCTATGAAAGGGGGGTCGGGGTCATGTTTCTCTGTGAAAGGGGGGTCGGGGTCAGGGGCGTCTTCGTCGATGGCCGATACACGGCGTCATCCCTGTGGGTTGGGTTTCTTCCTCTGTGCTGCTTTTAGCTGCTCACAGATATCGTGTAAAAGGCAGCGGCTGTTACATGCCGAAAATTCCCATGGGTTGATGGTGATGAGGTTGGTGTTCTCTTTTGGGGGAAGCTGCCTTTTTCATAGGGTGAGTCCTTGGGGTGGTAGGAGTAGGTGCAGGGATGGTTTGTGTTGAGGCTGGTTGTAGTTGGGGAATGGGTTGGAGTGGTCTGGTGGGGAATCTGCTTACAACCCCGATGTGTTGTGTGGTGGGGTGTGCTGTGAGGAGGCGTCGGATGAGTTGTATATCTCAGTCCAAGTCTCCTGACGGGTCATGTATGGTAAAGTGTTCCTTTACCGTGCCCAGACGTATTCGTAGGAGAGTACTGAACAGGTGCTGGTCCCGGTTTCTGCATCGGTCTCCGGGTATGTGGCGGTGATGAGTCGCCTTGCTTGGATTATTGTGTTATCCAAGTTGCCGTCATATTTCAGGGAGTCTAGTTGTGATATGGCTACAACTGCTCCTAATGAAGGGGTGATGGCCTCCATCATGATTCTCACAAATCTGGGCCATGTGAGGTCTGGGGCGATTTTAGGTTCTATATTTGCTACCGCTTTTCCCAGGTGAGGCAGAGTGACAGCTATTTTCTGTTTATCACTGTCAAAACCGATGTCTGGTAATGGCTTGACCATTTCTAGGTAAGTGGTAATGTCACATTGTTCTGGGTCAAACTTTGGTAGGGGTACGTGTGGTTTGGCTGCCATTAAAAAAAAAAAAGTTCCTGTCCTTCTTTCCCCACCGACCGGATCAAGAACCACCGCTAGCCACCAGTGTTATGCTACGTATTTGAGGGCCAACTACTTGTCTCTCAGATGCGTATGCGAGAGGCAGGCGTTTTTACCTGTCGCTTTTCTGAGGGTCGACTTCTCGCTCCCCAAATACGCAGACTTACAGCGGGTTCTTTTTCAAGACCGGGTCAGTATACAAGGGAGAGGACAAGACACAAAAACACAGCAGTAATCACTGACAAACATATATTCAAAGTATATTCCCAGAGACAAAGATCACATTTACCATTACATAGGAAACTGGGTTAGCCGGTGACTGGCTTGTGACAAGTTTACACAGTTAAATGACTCTCTACCGGCCGTGGGAATGTATGATAATATGAACACAGTATTCACGGCACGTCTGTTACACTGATACCTCTAACAAGGAGGATAATAATACTTTATATACCAACAGTATTATAGCACTGGATGGCACTGATACACTTGTTACATGGACATATATATATATCACTCGCACAGGTGTGTCACGAACAGAGACAGTCGCAGTGTTGTGCAAGGAGGGGAGACTGAACTATCTCCAAATACTAGTGAACACTCTGAGATGAACTTAGTGTACGTCTATTTTATCTTGCGGAAGTGCCGATCACTGGGGAGGGAAGGTACATTTGATACAAGGGGTGGCACTGTTTCTCTGTGGTAATTCAGTTTCTGTGAACGCACTTTAACATTTAGTAACACTGGGGGAGGGGAATGTTACTTATATAGTCAAGGGGCTGCACTGTGCTCTGTACATTGTAAACCATCACTGAGTATCACTAAGGCTCGTCCAGTCCTACGTACTGAGGCACTCTGGGATATTGACTGAGCCAGTTCACTGGTAAGAGATACACTGCACGTCACATTTACGTCACTACGCGTCACAGTTACGGCCGGGGGAAACTTCACTGGTCCAGAGTTTGCACTCTATTACAGCACTCTGTACTGGGTTTACTTGGCCGTTTCCTGGTACTTCTGGCTGGTGGGGTGGTGGGAGGCTTGCCCTACCGGGAGCCCCGAGTAGGAGTGTGGGGCTTGGGACTAGGGCCAAAGAGGGAGAGCAGGCGGGCCTGGTGCTGGCTCCGGGAAGTGCCGGAATAGGCCTCACCATCAGGTAGGTCACGGCCTGGAGTCCTGGGTAGGCCCCGGGGAGTCTGAGGGCCCAGCTTACTGGATCCTGGGGCCACTGTCAGGACAGGACTGCGGCAACTGCTGGTGGATGGAGTCACCGTCAGGGTCACCTCACGGCAACCTTGGGCTGGGAGCATCACTGGCAGGACTCGACGCTGGTGGCTCAGCTGGTGGGACCTCTGCTTCGGCTGCAGCCCATGAGGAGTGGGCTGGAGGGAGCTAAGCCCTCGATTGGGCCTTGCCATGGCTCCGAGAAGGGTCTCCCCCGGTCTCACCTCCTGGAGGGGAGGGTGTGCATCCCGCCCAGCCACAGGAAACAGGATGGGCCAGGCAAGGGACTTCCCCATCAGGAGATGCCCTAGGAGCAGAAGGTGAGGAGTGGACAATGGCCTGCTCAGCCTCCCCTGTGTGGACTGTGGCCTGCACGGTGGTACCTCTGCCCAGTTGGACCACAGAGCAAACACGAGTCAGGGTTCACTCTACCCTGCCTCCTGAAGGGGAAAGGGAGCCTCCTGTAGGGGAGGAGCGGATGATGGCCTGCTCAGCCTCATACTTGACACGGACGATGGCCTGTGTTGCGGTCCTACAGGAGACAGCAGTAGAGGGATGGACAATGGCCTATTCTGCCTTGTGCCCGACACAGACGATGGCCTGTGTTACAGTGCTACTTTGGGGGGAGACTGCAGGAGAGGAGCAGACGATGGCCTGCTCAGCCTCGACCCGACATGGATGATGGCCTGTGTCATGGCCCTGCAGAGGGCAAGGAACTGAGGAACGGACGATGGCCTGTTCTTCCCCGTACCCGGCACAGATGATGGCCTGTGTCATGGCCCTGCAGAGGGCAAGGAACTGAGGAACGGATGATGGCCTGTTCTTCCTCGTACCCGGCATGGACGATGGCCAGTGCCCTGGCGTTGCGTGGAGTTGATAGGACAATTCCATCCATGACCTGCTGACTGGAACTTTTCCCGGCGACCAGGCGTTTGTTACTGCTACCCTGGTGTAGTGTCAGCTGGGAGCAAGAGGGGCACCAGGGATTGATACAGGTGAGCCACTCCTGCCCGGAGCCGCTCCGTGTCAGCTGCGCACCCCCGGTGGTCCTTCATGGGCTGGGGGTATTGCTGTCATCTGCAGCCAATCCTCCTGACTCATGCATTTCAGTCCTGAAGTGTTTGAGGGAGGCAGTGCGAAGGAAGAGGCCTGAGGCATGGACAAACAAAACCAGGATGCTGCACCATGACAATGCACCTGCTCATACGTCACTCCATATCCATGACTTTTTTGGCAAAGCATGATGAAATACCCACCCCAAGGGGAGACCACAGGCAGGCGCGCGACAATGACGAAATACCCACTCCAAGGAGAGACCACAGGGAGGTGCGTAAAGGGCCCGGACAAGACGGGCTTATGTCCCCCGCCACCATGCGCTCCTCTTCCCCTCAACGGAGCCCGCGAGAGATACACCATCTTCCTGCAGTACTCTCGGGCCAGACCAGCACTCGCCAGGATCGGGGTGGGACTTGTTCCTTAACAGTTCCAGGTAGACTCGTGACAATGGCCACCATCCTCATTGATGAGAAGGCCACTGTACTCTTCTCATCTACCACTCCCTGCAGAACTGTGGCGATGGCTACCATCTGCGCCGGGAAGGAAATGGCCACTTTTCTTTCCTCATCTGCAACCTCCACTGGGAGCAGAACCACGGCGACGGCTACTGTCCTCACTGAGGAGAGAACGGCCACTGTCCTTCTCTTACCTGCTGTCTCAGGGCAAGGCAGATCCGCGGCAACAGCCACCGTCCATGCTGGAGAGGAAACGGCCACCGTTCCTTCCTCATCTGCCGCCCCCACAGGCACAAGCAGAACCATGGTGACAGCCACCATCCACTCTGGGGAGGAAATGGCCACTGTCCTTTCTTCATCTGCCACCTCTGCAGGGAGCAGGACCGCAGCAATGGCCACCGTTCGAGCTGGGGAGAGAATGGCCACTGTCCTTCTCTCACCTGCTGTCCCAGGGCCCAGCAGAACCATGGCAGAGCCCCTGTGCCTGTCAGGGAGGGAAGGGCCACCGTCCTTCCCTCGACTGCTACCCATGTGACGCCCCTCAAGGGTTGCATCCCCTGCTCGCCTCATCCTTCCCGAGGTCGAGTGGGACACCCCTTTCTCTCTCCCTACAGAGCCAGCCTCCCAGTGGAGGTGCAGCTGGAGAGGATCTAGAGCAGCCCTCTAGTAAGCCTGGGAATTCGCTCACTGCAGCCACTGCCCTCACGTCGCCCCTCGCATTCAGACTCCTGGAGATGAAGGTGCCACAGGCAACCCCTGATGGCCCCTCGACCCGAGCAAAGCCGCAGCCCCCAGGCACCCAGGGGCATCCCCAGGACTCAAGGATGAGGTCTCCCCAGCCCCACCGCCAAGCAATCCTCCTCCAGGACCAGGAGCAGGGAAGCATGCCAGCTATCCCTGTTTTGCCCCAGTCCGGAGGGCCGACCTCCCCACTGAGGCTCCACCAGGGAAAGGCCTCTCTCTTCGCTGCCCAGCAGCCCACCTCCAATGACCCGGCCCCTGACCGTGGTCCCATGCCTCCTGTGGGAGAGCACGTCTGATGGGACCCCTCCCATGCCTGGACAACACCTGCAGTTGCCCAGTCACCAGTAGCCCAACCTGGATCCTTTGAGTATCAGATAGTGCATTTGATCTGTACAGTGTATTGTGTCCGGCATATTGTATATCTTTTTGGTAATATATGTGTAAGGTTGGTTGACCCGAGTTTTTATGCCCTATTCCTCTATTTGCATGCTCTAGACCCGGTCTTGAATGGAACCCCAGACCCGTCACTCGTGTACAAAGAGATGGAGTTGAGCTCTGAACATGTAGCATAACACTGGTGGCTAGCAGTGGTTCTTGATCCGGTCAGAAAGCAAAGATGAACGAAAGGGAAGTCTAACAAAATGGCGGCCAAATCGCATGTACAATTGCCAAAATTTGACCCTGAACAATGTGACATAAACACATGCATGTGCATGATCAAAGCACTACTGGACATTGGATTTGACTATGACAAGGAGAAAATAGCAGTTACTCTACCACACTTGGAAAAAGCAGTGTCCAGCATCGCAATGAAGATCGTCCCGGAGCTGACATGGGCGCAGTTCACGCAAATTGTGACCCAAGCAGTCATGCCATCCCCAGGGAAAGTCATTGCCTTATCTCAGCTCGACACCTTCACCTATGACGGCAACCTGGATGACACAATCATCCAGGCCAGGTGACTCGTCACCGCCGCTTACCCGGAGGCCGACACGGCCACCAGAGAACAACATATCTTCAGCAACCTGTTGAGGATCCTCCCCAGTGCCATAAGTGAACATTTCACAATCTATGACCCGATGGGAGACCTTGCTAAAAATGTCCAGCTGGTTAGACAACTTCTAGCTGTTTGCACCATCCCACAGCACATTGGCGCAGTCAACAAATTCCCAACAGAGGGCACTACACCCCAAACCACAAACGCCCCTCACCTATGCACGTCCTCCAGCAACACCCACTATACCCAGGGCACTCCCTACCAAAAGATGCCCCCCCCCCAAGAGGAATACTAACCTCATCTCTCTCAACCCATGGGAATTCTCCACCTGTAGTCACCAATGCTCCATTCACGACATACGTGAACAGCCAATAGCTGCCTGGAGCAGACCAACCACGCAAGGGCACTGCAAAGTCTCCTCCCTAGACAGTGAATGCACCGAGGACAATGGCCCACCCGCCAACTACGCCAATCCTAGGGAAGTGGAGCCCGAAGGAGGAGATGCCCCAGAACAGCTGGATTTTTAGGACCGCCCCCATATCTCCCCACGGTGGCGGGGGCCACCTCACAAAATTACCGCCCCCCAGTCAATGACCAGATGAGACTGAATGGGGTAAAAGCAAGGCTTCTGGTCGACACGGAAGCGGCCAAATCCTGCCCCTACAGTCACTTCTACTCCCGCCACGCCTCAGCTTGTGGCCTGCTTCTCCTCACGTCAGCTCACCTTGTAGATGCAGGGGATGGCCCCGTGCCAATTCGTGGGGAAACCAGGGCCCTGCATGCCGACACCCACCAGAAAATATCAACCCAGCACAAATTCATCATCTTTGACTTGACCTGCCATGCCTACAATGGCTACTTAGGAATTGACTGTCACAAGCATCGTCTCCACATCAAGAAGCCTCCAGACCCCCCCCTCCCAGCCACTCTGCACGAGCAAACCTCACCTTCCCCCCCCCCCCCCTGCCATGTCCTCTACCTTTCCCCCTATCCCCCCTACCCCCTCCGCACCTCCACACACCACTTTCCCCGCTACCATCGCCTCCTTTCTTACTATTCCCCCTCAGCATGAGGCCTGGCTCCACATGAGCAGGCCCACTGGAACCTCCATCCTATTCTCTCCTAACCTGCCTTCTGGAACCATCTCCTCCTGTCTGCTGTCTCCCACCTTCCTTCCTCCCCTCCCCACCTTGGGGCGGTATGCATTGCCCACATCTACACCACCCCCCCTC